>VDFB02088322.1:0-49673 GCA_007258455.2 Sequoia sempervirens
GAAATTAAAGTTTATGTCCTAAGAAATTTCTCCAATGCAGCTTCAAATTCATATATAAAACTTTAGAGGCCCTGAAACAACTCAAAAATTGGTCAAACTGACCTACGATGGCTCATGTGTTGTAGAGCTCATCAAGGGATTTCCAAAAATATGCAATAATAGAAAATTGGACACACAAATCAAAAGTTATGGCCCTATGAAGTTGGTCCTCTAAAAAGTGATCTTCATTAAAAATTTCTTCCTCGGCTAGAAATCAAACTATGGGACTTTTGGTGCTAAAACAAAGGGGGAAAATTGAAATTTCTAGAACATTCTAGGGCGGTTATTAGGGAAAATAAAAAGGGTTAAGTGGGGGTTGTAGAAGGTGGCCCTAATAGTGCAGATTGTGGCTCTGAATAGTAGATTTTCCTTTCAGAGTTGATTTTGTTGTAATGAATCAAGCCCATGAGGTTGTAGCATGTAAGCTTTGTGTTGATGCCTAAAATTTCCAAGAACAGCCTTATGGGAAACTCAATTAATGGGGGGCCAATTGTGTTAAACTAAGTGACCTCCAAGTTTTTTCAGAAGTTGGCTCCTTCTATATTTGGGGGTTTGAAATGGGAAAAGGAAGTAGATATATAAAATAAAGATCTAACCTAAGGCGATGCGCTAAGATGTAGGTGTGGGCATGGTAAATCTTCCTTTCAAATGGGATTTAAGGGGTCATTCAGCAACCTGCATGTTCGAAAATAACAAAGAGCATAGATGAAAAGCCTAATAAGTTCATTAATTAACATAAAATAACCTCCATGCACATTTATCGAAAAGAAGAGTCTAAGACATGTTTTGAATCAAAAAACTTATATTGAAATTATAGAAGTTCTGCAAATAAACTACTCAATAGAATAACAACACAGTATAATGTTTTGTCAATTAGCTAAGAAATAGAAAGGGTGGGTAACAATGGCATAGTTTGTGAATCCTAATACAATGATCTAAAAATAATACAAAGGCCTGGTGTCTTTCGATAATTTTTTGTCTATTTTCCAAACTCTGAACAAAACCCTTTTCGGAAAGTTGAAGTAGTATATATAGAGAAGCATCCCACCCCCTGGGAGCTAGCAATAGAAAAGATCCCCTGGCACGAGCAACGATGTCCATCGCAATGATTTCCCATGGTTGTTGCAACAAAAATATTATAAAGCATGGAATGCAATCACCTTAAAACTAGATGCATCCCTTGTGAATGATGATTGTGGTACTAATGTGGAAGCAAAAAAATTCTCGAGTAGACACGTGTCGCTCACCCATAGAGTTGGTTAGGACATGTGGTGACAAGGTGGGACTCGTCGTTCATTCCTTCCTTCCTTGCAATGAAACTCCTCACAAAGAAGACACATGGAGAAGTCTTCGTCCCGAGCATTGACTATGGAGTCCACTAAAAGGTGCCCCTGAAATGATGCTACATGGCATATGAGCGGAGCTTGGTAGAGAAGCAAAGGGGAGCGAGTTCATAAAGGCCCATGCTGCTAACATGTGGAGGCATGGCAGGGCTCGATAGAGGAGCAAGGGAGGAAATCTTTGCAAGGAGCATGTGGCGGACACGTGGAGACACGATGAGCAATACTCTTCAAAAAAGGGAGTCAGAGAAATCCAAAAATATGAGGTGCAGGTTGGGGCTCAGCAAAAAAATGTTATCAACCCGAAGGGAGCTCAAGGGATTTTCAATGCACACTTTGAATCTGTACTTTCATTTTATGAAAATAATTGAAAGTGAGTCATTTTTTTTTTCTTGCATCTTCTGTGTGGTATTTGTTGTTGTTATTTTTGCGGGTTTGTGGGCAATATGGCCCTCATCACAATGGTTGGTCCTAATTCCCCAAAAACCTTTTTTCCCACCCATCATTGCTCATCTTCTAAAGTTTGGAGAGTCAAAGGTTCTAAGCCATCGCCCAATCCATCTCATACTCCTTCATGTAGGACACCATCCACTCCATTCATAATATCTAATTCTCACATTGACCATGTGTTGGTAGCTACCCTTCATCATAAGGATTCCAAAGGCACTCTATCGTGATCTGCACACATAGAAAAGGTTAATTCTGGTATCCACAAGACATATTAGAGTTCTTAAAATTTGCATTCTAGCGCTCGTGTCTTAGCAAAGCAACTTCTTCAAGTAGGATATCGTTAGCACATTATGATAGTGGCCTCTACATCAGTACCACTAGGTGGTTCAACATGAGGATAAAACTTCTAAAAAATCAAAAAATCATTAAAAATCATAAAATCAAAAAAATCAAGAAAATAGTAAAAATAAAAAAATCATCCTTTAGTGAAAACCACTATGATGGTGATTTGGGAAAGTACTATGATGAAAACCTGGAAAACATGCATCATGAGTAGAATTGATCAAAAGCATCTCATCCTTTTCATGATAAATTCAATGGTCCCTCCATCCATCCAATCTAGCTTTATCCAGATATTACAGTTTCTCTTTATATTGACAAAGATTCGGCATATACTTCAACTCTACTCATGGAAAACTCTTAACAGGCTCTTTACCATTTAATCCCATGAAGTCCCATCACCCATATCTAGCATGAGAAAACTATGTTGAAATATTTGCATATAGATTACCTATCTTAGTTTGTTCATTAAACTATGAAGCATTGCTAAACACTGGGGGAAGGTTATTGCACTCTTGTTTTCAAATAACTCTTGGTCCATGTCTTATATCTCATAACGTGACATTGACATTGTGATCTAGGTATCGTTTATCTTAAATCTCATCGAAAATCATAAAAAAATTCATAAAATCTCATTAAAATCCAAAAACACTTGCAAAATCCAAAACATCCAAAACACATCAAAAATCCCTAAAAAGGTCAAAACATCAAAAATACAAAAATATTACCACATCGAACTATGAGTCTCTGAGCTTGAATGTAGACAAGGCCATCATTGATGTGCCCCAAGACACCTTAGGTCAGTCCTTTAGGATTCTGTCATAATAAATTGACAATTCATCAAGTGTTCATATTTAATTAACAATAAGTTGAGTCAGTCAAACTACAAGTCTTTGAGCTTGAACGTAGGCAAGGCCATCATTGATGTGCCCCTGAGACACCCTAGGTCAGTCTTTAGGAGTCCATCATAATAAACTGGCATTTCATCAAGTGTTCATATTTCATTAACAATAAGTCAATTCAGTCGAGCTACATGGTCTCTACGTGTATAATGTAGTCAAGGCTCATCTTTGATAAGCCTTAGAGGCCCCTAGGATATTCTTATAGGTTATGTTCTTCATCGGATCTTCGAAAACCCTTAAACATTTGAAAATTGAAAAAACAAAAACATTGGAAAACTTAGAAAAAAACCCTAAATAGCCTCAAATAATCAAAAAAACCAAAACATTCACATAAACTTTCAAAATGACCAAAAACAACCTCAAAACATTGCAAAATACCAAAAACATTGAAATATTCCAAAAAATCCAAAATCATCCATCCCATCTCGCTTTCACCCACAATAAACTTTCACCCATGTAATAAATTGAGCATCATCTTCAACCTTTGGTAAAACAAATAGAAAACAAGTATCGTAAGTCATAAAGTGAGAACCTAAGTGCCAAACTCTAAAGTATAGATCATAGGTAAGTGAGTCAATGAAGTTTGTATCAATGACTTATCACACACCTAGTCTTAGTCAAAACACCTGATAAAAATGTCCTAGGATGCATCCTTCCTGTGCTGGACATTAACATCAGAAATCACCTTAGCTATGTTAAAATGGAAAGAGATATAGATAGCATTTACTATTGGTCTTTGATCTTTTCTTATGATTTATCCTATTGACCCATTCTGAGGACCTCTCAATGATGTCTCAACGATTTAGAGAGAAAGGAATGGGGCATCGGGGAATGATCCCAATAGTGGTTTTACACTTGTTAGCCCCTAAGCTGGACAGCGATATTTTTTTTAAGCACAATCCTCCACATTCGAGGGCACCTATAAGCGATTAAACCGCAAGGAATTTGAAGACTGATGTAAACTAGAGTCTTGTCACATTTTGTCTGTAGATTCTAAAAATATTTTTCAATTTTTTTGGAATCAGATTTGCCTTGCTTTTTCCATCTCCCACAAAAATTGTTTTTTCAAAAACAACATTTTTAAAGTGTATACAATGTATAGCGTGCTGCTTTTTTTCCATGAAGGGGACAAATTCAATTCTTTCAAATTTAGATTTCTAACTCCGATATCTAGTGCTTCCACTTGGTTAGATAGTTTTTTATTGAATATTTTTTCTTTAATCAAGTTTAGAAGTCAATCAAATTACAATTCAGACATAGCGCGACCGTATAACGCATAACTTTTACTGTATGTATTGAAATTCTTCTCTTTTTTTTTTGTTAGATCAAGGACTTCAATATCTGGTGCACTCATATTTTAATTTTATTTTTTTTATAATCATCTATTTTTCCACTTGTGTAGAACAAAGATTTTTGTTTTCGATGAAAAACCTATATTTAATAAAACTTAAAAAATAGATAGATAATAAAACCAAAACATACTAAAATTATATTCATTGGATAGCTCGTTCTGAAGGCTACTTGATTCCAAGTTTGGTTTCTAAATATTCCCCCATTTTCATCCCCAATCGGAGCTTGAAAGCGTAAAATTTTAGGTTTTTTGTGTGTATAAATTAAAAATTAGGGAAAAAGGGGGTTCGCTAGAACCAGGGGGGTTCTAGCCGAACCGAGGTTCATTAGAACCCACTAATGAGAACTTTTTCCTTTGTTTTGTTAAATGTGGGCCCAATAGTTAATGGGTTCGCTCAAACCCTAGTTTGGTCGAACCCCTTTATGGTTCGGTCAAACATGTAGGTTCATGCGAACACCTAAAACCAATTTTTTTGCCATGGGGTCATTTTTTCTCAATTTTTATTCCTCCATCAAAGTGTAAACCACTATTGTAGCTTCACCCATCAATCATTATCTTTCATTTGTTGTGCTTGTGGGTATTCTTGTAAAATAATCTTGGTGCATACTTAGTTGTGTGTAGGGAAGTTGTTTGGCGTATATTGTTAACTATTGTGTACACTTTGGTCTGATATATTATAAGCTACTAAACTACATTCTGATGAGGTTTTTGTATTTCAAGGTTTGAACAAGAACTATCCTATTTGTTTGCAAAGTCAAAGTCCATTACACTAGATACAACACCATCTTAGTTATCAATACCATGACACATCGTGTCTACGTGTTATATCAAACATAAGGAATGATGAAAAATCTCAATCCCAAGATATGAGAAAATCATTCAACTCATCATCATCTCTAATAAATTCTTGGTGGATCATGGACTTGTTGGACTCTTTTGAATCAATCTTCAAAAATCAATGGTCAAATCAAATCATTTTATTCTTCTATCTTCTTTCCATGCTAACCTACTATCATGACAATCAACAAAAACATCATCAATGCATCCATCCTACATCCACAAAATCATCATCATGCATACATATCACATCATTATAGCATATTATAGTCCACTACATCATCATTATCATTTAAGTTGTTTTGAATAATATAGATTTGTTATTCTAAGCATCTTAATCCATTTTAATAATAATTTGTAGCATCCATATCATAAGTATGACCATATACATACATGTATCATCATGACATCATAATCTCATAGAAAATTACACAAAGAGAAATGCATCCATACATACATCCTGCATAAGCATATCGTGTTCTAATATATCATAAAAAGATACTGAAAAAAGAAGGTAACACATCCATTGCATTGCATTACATCCATCTCATAAACATCTCATATCATAAACATTACATCATAGATCATCTCATATCACATACTGCATAAAATGTTAAAATCCAAGATCACCTGCATGCAAGATGGATCCCTGTCACATGCAAAAGATATGAAGAACCGAAAAGGATGTTCTCTGTAAAACCTCTCAGTAAAAATGCATTAAGAGAATCAATTATTACAAAGTGATCAATCCTTATGAAGGAGATCAAGAAACCCTAAAAGGGAAACCCTAAATTAAACCCTAGTGTGCACACTTAATAATTAATAATTAATTATTAATGTGCCTAAGTTTATCTTAAGTAATAAAGAGGAATAAGTGACTTAATTAATTAATCAATGTGATGTAATTAATTAAGCATAATAACTTATTACTCTAACACCCCCCCTTAAGATGAACTTAGGAAGAAGCTAAAACACTAGAATAAGATGCATGAAAACAAAGATGGGTCCTGGCAACGAGGCCTGATCAGGTACCCATTTACAATGCAAGAAAGAAGTAAGAGAAGGAAAAACCCAGTGGGACAAAACCCCCCTTACAATGAGATAACATGTTGCAAAGAAGCACTGGAAGAACTCTGTAGAGTAACACTGGAACTTGATATAGGCAAGCAAGGAAATGACTATACGTATACCTCACGAGCGGATAGAGAGTCGATTGACGCAAGGAATCATGATAAAGCAACAGAAGACCCAATGCCATGGAACACTCAAAAAATCCAAATGGGAACAACTCTGGAATCTATGAAGCAGCAAGCAATTATTGAATGATGTATTACTGAAAATGAAGTGCAAAGATGCAAGATGCACTCTCCCAACTGCCAAAATATCCAAGTAATCGCCAAACAACCCATCAGGCCAAATCTGGACTAATTGATAAACTTGGGATAGATACAGAAAAGTGCATGGATAGCAACCTAGAGCTCCTCAATACCTTTCCGACGCTTCAAACGAGGTGAAAAACGGAGATCGTGGCAAAAAGTTATGAGCTCGGAAGCATAAAAAGTACATCTGACTTCAAACAGCAATAAATGCAGGAAAACAGTAAAATACTGAAAAATAAACAGCACTACTGGAAAGTGCTCGGAATCAGCTTTCCGGCGATATCTCGTTTGCCCGATTTCGATACCGTATGCCCAAGTTATGGCCAAAAGAAAAAAACTGCTCTTTTAGGAAAAAACTAGGGTTAGGAGGGCAGAAGGGAGCCAGCCAGCCACGGATGGCAATCATGTGACGATACAAAACGAAACATAAATTTAATGACGATAAAGCCGTTAGGACAAATACCTAAGTTGGAAGGAATTTTGTGCCAATATAGTAATGCATGTAGGAATATTCCACATGCGTTAGGCATATTTGCAAACAGCGGAATATTCTCCTAAACTAGCGAATTTTGAGGCCAAGAGACCTGATCTTCCATAGGACCCTATGAAAGAGGCGGAGAGAAACCGCCGGCCCGAGGGGCTTGAGGAGTGGAGGGAAGTGGGCGCCCTTTCATTAAGTGGCGATGGAGTGGCGGCATGACGAAACGAACCTATTGGAAGCTGGGCGCCGGCCCGTTCAAGAACCACTATTTTTGGATTTTTGAATTTCTTGCCCTCGTCACAACGCGTCTTTGGGGAGGCCGTACGGCCCCCCAGACAAATTTTTTTTTCCTTCTCGACCAACTTGCACCAAAATAGACAAATTTTATATGAAAATGGGGGTTTTTGGGCGTTGCGGACTCAATGGTGAGGTCCGTTTTGTCCCAAAATGCACAGAAAATTAGGCTACCCCCATATTCAATCAAAAAATTGCATGTGGAAACCCTTGCTTGAAACCTAAAGTAAGAACCCTAATTATTGCACACTTAATAATTAATAATTAATTAATTATTAAATGTGCTAAGTTCAACAAGTAATAAAAAGGAATAAGTGACTTAATTAGATAATCAATGTGATGTAGTAATTAAAGCATAACAATTACTCTAACAATAAATAAAGACATATGTCCATAAAGCATGAAATAAAGGCACATCACATATTGAATTTGAATCATCTCATATATATATATCAAAAAATGACTGTCATAATACAATGTTTGAATTGGTGTGTATGAATATCATCAAAATGTACAATATACAAGAGGCTATAAAAAATGAGCCTATGAATGTATGTCCGTATAAATAATCAGGCTATACAAAAAGGTGTCCACAAAATCAGGAGAGGTGTACCCTGGCTACCTCTATCACCATCTCTCGGCTGGTCTGGTTGCCTAAATGAGGTAGAAGCACTCGGTTGTACCTAGATCCAATGCTCAAAATTAGGTTGCCTACAGTGGGGAGGGACATCTCTGTAATACAATGTCTTCCAATATGCCACCTCCTCCCTCACCATCCCATACAAATATGCTGATACTATATGTCCAACTAACCCTTATGCTTGGTGAGACTATTGTTGGGAGACAACCTCTAACTACTGTTGTCAACTAACCTCTTGTACCAACTGAACATCAGAATTCTATCTCAACTTACGCTCATGGTCTCTCTCTATCATTAAGTACTAGAACCTAGTGTCGAGCCTGATATCGCTCAACTGTCACAACCTGTAGTTGCTACTACAACTCTTGTATTTGTACATCTCGAGGATCTAGCCTCGACAGTGGCTACTGAACTGGGTGGTGGTTGCATGGGTGGTTGTTGTGTTGGTGGTTGCTAATGTAGTTGAGGGGCACCAAAGACCTGTCCATCATGTTGTTGGCCATCCTATCCATCATGTCTTATGCCCTTCCCTCTGCCCTACCCATCCTATCCTCTGCCTACCCTCTACCTTGCCTACTCCCCTCCCTCTCGGCCTCCCTCAAGGAGGAATTCCCGCTAGATCTATCAGTCTCAGAGGGAGTACAAACCAAGCATCATATTCAAACATCATCTGAGCATCGACTTGCCCCTGATCATAGGCCCGTGGCCTAGCAACCAGCTATCTAAAACCCTCAATGACCTTGTCGAGTGGTATCATAGGCCCCCAAGTCACCTCTCGAGCTGATCTAGAAAAAATGGTCATATACTGCTTGTCGAGCATGTTCTACCTCTCACCAAACTATCTAACTACCCTATCCAGCAGGTACTGCTTGATCATCGTATGCTATCGACCTTGCATATAATGATTCTGGCGAGCAAAGAAGAGTTGTTGCACATCTTCATACTAGGGTGGAATTTATAGCCACGGTCGCCATCTGAACACAGTCATATCATCACTCACTCAGCTCCAGTAGAGGATACCAAGTTGGTCTATATGCTACATAGTGACATCCCCTCTATACCTCCACACAACTGGATCATCTCGCTCCACATCAGCCATGTGGATGATCGATCTGAGCATGACAATATGCTCCCATGCCCATATGTGCAAGAGTGTGACTCCTGCACCAATGGATCTCCCATCATAGTACACAAACTAATGCATATCATGATAAATCAAGGCCAACATCACTAACCCCATGCATATTGAGTCCATTTGAAAATCATCTAGTGCCATGCTATTCCCCATCTTGGATTGAACCCTTTCCTCATTAGTTTGGGTAAATGATACTTGAAATCACTTCATCGACTATCAATTTGAAGATCGACAAGTTCCCTCTATACATCTCGAGGTCAATCTGTGAGTTGGCCAAGACAACAGTGTCCTAACCAAGAACATCATGGAAGGAATCATAACCCACATCACTATTGTAAATTACATGGTCCCCATACATATCAACAATTGCAGTATTTTCCATACATCCTCTAATGTGACTGTCACCTCACCAATAGGTGTGAAACAAAAAGGTCTCAATATGCCATTGCTCACATAGTGTTGTCATCATCACCAGATGAGTCCTCACCATGGGCATATATGTGATGTACCACAATCTAACCTCCCCAAGGTGCTCCTATCGAATCTCAGATAAATTTTCCAGTGCGAAAAGTATAGTCAGTCGATGCTCATGGGGCATCAAAGGCTGGATCATCTCCTACACCCATGAAGCGCACGACACCAAATTTTGCTAAAATTTCCTAATTTGGAGTTTTTTATCCCCAAAATGACAAAGGAATCACCCAATCCATTCAAAATCTAATTTGTAACTAGCGTCGCTATTTACATTAGTGTTGCGATTTGAAATCTAAAACCCTAATTCTAAATTGTAAATCAAGGGTAGGTGTTGCTCATTACAGTCATGTCACAATTTGAAAAATGGAAAACCTTATTTTTAAATTGCAAAGTGTGTTGGCATTCACAATGGAATCACTAAAAATGCAAAAAGCGTAGTCAAAACTCTAAATAGCATCATAATACAATGGTCCGCCGACCTAGACCAAATTTTAAAGCCTAATAAATACATCAAAAAGTCAAAATACAAGGAAAGTTTTGAATTGCATACCATTGGTCTTGTACCTGGAGGCCTTTGGTACTCTCGAACCTATTTTGAAATGTGTCGTGGGAGCACTCGTTGTGCCATTTTGTCAAGAGGTTAGAGCTCAAAATGAAACAATTCTATCAAGTGTGAATGCACAAATGACTTGAAAGTGACCCTTCATCACCTATTTAAACCTAAAATTGGGGTTTTTTGCCCTAATTTGAGAGTGCAGCTAGAGTTTTGACCTTTTTTACCTATTTCCACACTTCACACCCTATTTTAAGCTTTTTCTTGTGTTTCTAAGGTCATTTTTGGCATCTCACATCATGTTTTGGCACTTGAACCTATATTTTACCTTTGTCGAGAGATCAACCCAAAATTCAAAATTTATTCCCGATCTCTCGAGGGGGCTGGAAACTAGCTTATTCCTTCCGCTGGGGCAATAGTGGGGCATCCAAAATTAAATTTTTTTTCATTTTTTAATCTGAGCAGAAAATTTAATCCGAAAAGTGTTAGTCTTTGAACTAACGTAACAAGTACCTCGCTTCAAAGAGGGGAAAAATATAGACACTTAAAAATATCCTGAATGATATCATGCACTTGAATCTGGTATACTAACACCATTTCATCCTAAAACCCATCCTCTTTTCACTTAATTGATTAAACTAGCCTAGTTATTTAATTAATCGCATCATTTTCATCTATTAATCTGATTAATATAATTAGGTTATTTCCTACCCCTTTCATGCTAACCTTTCATCTTCTTAAATTGGATAAATCAAAATATTCAATTTTAACACCTTAAATCCTCTCATTTAAATTAAATAATCTTAATTATTTAATTAAATGTCACTTTGACCCTATTTCATTAAATAAGTTAATTATTTAATGAATATCCTAAATTCCCCTAATTTGCATAATTGAAACTTGGTTTTAATTATCAAATTACTTTAATCCTAATTCTCCCACTTGCAAGGGAATATTCTAAGAGAATATTCCTCCTTTGCATATTTTCTCCAAAAGGGAATATTCTTTCCCTTTGCACTCATTTGAAAAAAGAAATATTTCTTTTGTAACAAACTTTCAACAAAGCTTCTTATGCAAGTTTTGAAAGTGTGTTTCTTTGGATGAATGTAAGCCCTTGATTAAATATCATCTTGCATCCTCAACCCTTGATGGGAATCCATGATCCATGCCTCCATCTTCCTTCCATCCTGACCATTGATTGATTCTTTCAATTTTGACCATCAGTTTCATTTTGCCTATTCTATAAATAGAGCTTGCATCTATTGAATAGGGATTGATATTTTAATAGTAAACTTATGCTGTTAAAATCACTCTCATTTGCATCTGTGACATTTAGAACATATTTAGCTTCTTTTTGGTTTAAATCTTGCATTATTAGCTCAGAGCATCCATTAATGGCTTCCATGGCAACTTAGTTGCAACCATTTAATATATGTTGAAATTAGGGTTTTAATATTTTTAATCTTGCATACATTTAGAATAGCTTTACATACACTTACATTGATCATCATAGCATTGATCATGATAAAATAGCTTTCATCATGTTTCACAACACATCTTTCCTCAGTTTCATCAATTTTCTTCAATAAAACTGATTGAAACAAGCTCATTATCCAAGGGATTGGGAAAGGGTCACCATTCCACATCAATGCAACACCACTCCCCCAATAGGATATGTTGAAAAATTTCTTAGAGTAGATGTTTATTAAGATTTCATGTTCTAATTTATGCTAATTTTAATGGCTTCTTCACTTTGTTTACATTGAATGATCTTATTAGGACTAATGCATAGTGGCTTAATATGCTTCAAATCCATATGGATCAAATTTAGTTAACCTATACTAGACATCATCGGTCACAGAAGGGAAGTGAAAACCTGAAAGCCCAAAAACTTAGGACTTAGCCAATTTGAGGCCCCCTCAAGGAAAATCCATGCAAGATGGCCCATATAGGATCTCTCAGATTGATTATCAATGATGAGTCATCTAAAGGTGGCATGAAATG
Source organism: Sequoia sempervirens (assembly GCA_007258455.2). NCBI lineage: Eukaryota > Viridiplantae > Streptophyta > Pinopsida > Cupressales > Cupressaceae > Sequoia > Sequoia sempervirens. Next base: position 12,219 of record VDFB02088322.1, read on the forward strand.
ACAACATATACCAATCCAAAATCTCCTTGGACATAATCAAGAAAATAATTTTTATGGGGCGTAGCATGAAACGAAGCCCTTGAATCTATTACCCATGAATCATCAACATTATCTAAGAAAATAATTAAAGCATCATCATTTGATTTACTTACAACATTTTCTTCTTTGTTATTATATTGAACTATTTGTCTCCTCTATTTTTTCAAGACTAGCAATCTTCTTCAAGTGGCTTATTTTTCCAAACTAACAACAATCCTTCCTACCTCTAAACTAAGACCTTATGTTCTTTGATCTCCCTCATGACTTCCCATGATCTCCACAACTTTCCCTCTCCTTTGATCTTCCCTTTTCCTCTACATTCAAAATATTACCCAATGTTGAAGTCTCACCTATGCTCTTCCTTTGAATCTCCTCACTCAAAATCACACCAACAACATCATAAAATTTTAATGTATTTGAACTAGAAACAGAGTTGCTTACAACCATAACCAAGTTGTTCCAATGTTTTGGCAAAGAACATAGAATTAAGAGAACCTGAACTTCTTCATCAAAACTAACATTTACATAAGTTAATTGACTTGTTACTACATTAAATTCATTCAAATGGTTTGTTACATAACCTCCTTCAACCATTTTCATATTAAATAACCATTTCATTAAAAATACCTTATTTGAAGTCAAGGGTTTTTCATATGATTTTTCCAACATTTGCATCAATTCCTCCATTATTTTTTTCTTTGAATATATTAAATTCCACATATGGTGCCAAGCACAACCAAATACTTCCTAGTGCCTCTATATCTAGAATTTCCTATTTTTCATATGACATTGCTAGCGATTTATTTTCTTTTCCCTGTAATGACTGCCACAAATCTTGCTGATACAAATAATCTTCCATCTCCATTTTCCATAATTGATAATTCAGGTTGCTAAAATTTTTGACCTTCAATTTTTCTTCTTTGGTCATTGCTCCCACTCAAGCTTGAATCTCTCTTGCCAAATAGTCAAACAAAACAGGTCTGATACCAATTGTTTGGATTTACCGATAGGATGGAGCGATAGATTAACGAATTATAATGCAAAAGACTAAAATAAAACATAAATAAATTTACACAGAAAACATGGATTTAACACGGTTCACCTGATGTTGGCTACATCCATAGAAAAAAATGTTCAATATTTTATTATATCCAGTAAAATATAAGCTACACTCACTTGCAACACTCTCTATAGCTACATTTTTGCTCACATTATTCACCTAAGACTTCAATGCAACTTATTTCTATGTGACCTTACACATTCTCAAGTCTTGATTCTTGACCTTCCACATTCCAGCTAGTCAAGAAAACAACTCATTTCTGGTAGATACAAAACAACCATTTTCTAGCATTTTTGAAACTATTTTTCAAACAACCCAAATTTGTTAACAAAATATTGATTTTGAGTATGATCAGGCTCTGATAGACCAACACTACAAAATAGTAGAAAAAGATATATAACTTCGTCCAAACATAAGAGGTCTTGATACTCATGATTGAGTCCCAAAGTTGCTAGAGATGATTGATAATATAATTTAATAAAGTCACAAAATATATCAACTCGTGACCTACAAGAGAAGTTCCAAACAACCAAATTTTTATCCTTGAATGATAGAAAAAGTGATAAAATAAAAAATGAGATCACTTTCACCTAATAAATCATAATTTCTCATCACAAGTAATTTCTATAACTAATACAAATTTGTAGCAAAAAATGGAGCTAAAAATCATCTATTTAGGTCTTCAAATCAAGAAATGGTGACCTATTAGGTGGCCTTGACGTACTAGGGTGGCATTGACCTTGTCAAACTATCACAAGTATAAATTTTGAAAGGAATAATTTCAATTTTTAGGTATTCTTTCCTTCTACAACATGTTCTAGAAACCTTTAAATTTCTCTATAAATAACCTACAACATTATTTTGTAAGTTGAAACCCTGCAAAAATAAATGGTTAATGGAGATTCTACCTCAATAATTGATCTTGTAGGCTTTCAAGTTTAATTGACATCATGTTGATGATAAATACACTAAGTTAAGCTAATCTATGTAATAAAATTAATTATATCCAAATCAGAACATGTAAAACCTTAATGATGATGTTTATATATAATGGAAACACTACAAATTAAGTTGTGGGGAGAAAGATTTTGGAATAAAAGTGAAAAATGAATAGAAATAGCTTTTTTGGTTTCAAAGTGGATAAGATAGCAAGGAGAAAATGCAAATATAAAGAAATATGGTAAATTTTTAATGTGAAAATAGATAACAACACTCAAAGTTGATAAACAATGAGATAAGTACACATAAGAAGGGAAAAGGGTGGAAATCATAACAAAGGGAAAGAAACATAATGGATGATTAATATAAATGGACTAAGATGGTCTGAGGTTTAAAATTCATAAAATTAGGTGTTTTGATGGAGTTTTCAAGGGAAAAATAATGGAAATAGAGGCACATTAAAGCTATGGCTCAACAATACAAATGGAGAGATTAGGAGATTCAAAAATGAATTCAAATGGAACGAAAAATAGATAAATATGAATTGTATGGATGTAGGAAAGAGCTATGAATAGTTTTCTATATGAAAACTAAAAATAATAATTGAATTCTAATATAAATCATAAAAGGAATAGCTCACCCAACAAAAATAATTGAAATTAGCTACCTACTAATAAATATATTGTCATAGCTTTATCCAGTGAACAAATAAATATTATATTAAAGAGGTTGGACATGAATATCTATCTCATTATTGGAGTTTATTAAGCTATATTGTGGAATCATCTATGAGTAGAGATATCCAAAATAATATGAACAACTCAAAATTTTAGTTTTCCAATATGAAAGTGAGGTGAAGGTGGCCTGATTTAAAGAAATTCTAAGGGAACTCAAGGATAAAAACTTAGCATGTGAAAATCCCTATAAATTAGTGACCTTACATTTAAATTTGGTGGTGAAGATAAAATTTCAAGGCCACCCTATTATGTGTTAAAATATAGGTGTTGTTTGTGAATTAGAATCAAGCTCATTTTTTCAAGAGACACTAAGCTTAAAGGAGGCAATTTTATGGTCAGTGGTTACATTAATTTTCAGCCAAAAAAATGGTTTAGAAAGGATAAATTAGGAATTTAAAATAGGATAGGATTGTGCCAACAAAGGGGAAAAGTAGGATAATTTAAAGGAAAACTAAAGAGGGTGTAAGGGCATGGAATGGTCTAAAAATTAAATTAAATTTAAACACATAGGAATTCTAAACAAGGGAATAGTTCAACAATATGGAAATGGGGACATAGATAAATATGAATAATTAGGTTATAGATAATGGGTCAAAACACACAAAAAAATACACAAAAGTATGCTCACGTCGAACTAAAATAGATAGAAAAATATGATAACAAAGTTGCAAGGCATGTAATTTCTATTATTACACTCATCTTCATGTTTTCTCCTTTTGCTTTATGATTTATTTTTCCGTTATAGTGTTTTCATTTTGTTCCCAATTTTTAATTTTTTCCTTTTGTTTCCATTCTTAATTTTATCTACTTATTTTACCTTTTCCTTGTTTCATTGTTTCTTAACTTCCTTCTTGTTCTCTGTTTCCTTTTCCTTGATTTTTATTTTTCCTTTTTTAACTTGATTTCACCATTGTATTCTCTAGTGTGTCTTATGTTGCTATGATGACACACAAGATGATTATCCATCTTAATTATTATTATGTATTACTATTAGGATAAACTATGTGACATGGCCTAATTTGGTTTACAAATGTGCCCTTTCTTGTTTCCACTTTGATTTTTCCTTGCTCAATTTGGCTTATTTTTATCCAATAATTTCCTTCCATGTGGTTTGGAGGGGAAAATATGCCACATAGGAATCACATAAGGGGCTTCAATCTAAGGATATTCTTAAATAAAAATGATTTCCATGTGTTAGAAAAATGATAAGTAATCAAGGGTTATTTTGTACTATCCTAATACTTATATTGATATATTTTTCCCATAAGATGACAAAATATAGAATATCCATTATCCTTTAACCCTTTTAGTCCTAGTGGTCTAGAACCATTATGACTCATACTTTTTCCTTGTCCTATAGTGGATTGTAGGTGTATTCATTCCACTAAATAAAATCACACTGAGAATTGCGTCCTCCAAATTTAAATATGCTTCGTACTTATCTTAAACTAACCCTTGCACTAATTGACCCATTTTATATCATCTTGCATGCCATAATATATAAATTAGGCATAGGATTTCGTATTTAAAATAAGTCCTATCACACTAGAACATCATTCTTAAACACATCCTTGAGAATCCTACATATCTAAGGATTAGATTGAATAAGTAGTGCAATATTTATGAGTTGCATAAATATTGACAAATACTAGACTTTATGCACTTTACATACATGTGTATTTTGTCTTTGAATCTTACATAAAAATAGAAAAGGGGCTTGACTAGGAACTAAGAAAGCTCCATACTTCACTCTTCATATGTAGTAAACTCCCCAAGGTGGCTCTTAGTGCATTTTCAAGTCTTGAGTTAGATATTCATAGATGTACATGTCTTGAAAGTTCATAGCAATAGATAACTAAATTGTGTTAGGAAAAATAGGATAACACTACCCCAATTTAAAATCACACACGATCATAGCCATAAGTAGAGTTGAAGTTAGAAGCATAGCAAAAAAAAAATCTTCAATCAAAATCCATTATCAAAATTCTAGATCTAATTGTGAAGCACATCACACAATCAAATCAACAATATCAACATCTCAATATTGACAAAAATAAATATTTTCTAATTTTCATTTACTTTATCACTTATCAATTTCAACTCAATATGTATTGTTTAATTAAACCCTATTTGAAGGGTATGATTTTTATCTCTACATCAATATAATGTGAATCTAATTTGTTTTTAACGGTCTATCTCAAATAAAGATTTTGTGAGTACAAGTCGATATAAATATTTGGCTAAGGAAGCTCTTGTGCAATTGGTGTTGGACGAATTATTGTGTCTCATATAAAATACAAAAGAAAATCATCACTTGTATTCAGTTTGCACCCCATGTCAATGGGCCCTTGGTCTACTAGTGAAGTTGAATGGTTCTAAACGATCCTACTAGGGATCAAGTATTGTTGAGTGACATATCCCAACACTGTAAGGGATGAGGCTGAGATTGCGCATCATTTAACTTTGGTAGAATAAATAGCCCTTAATCATCAACTCTTAGCACAAAGATTTAAATTAAGATTCATGCTACTATATTGAATAACTAAACGATTATGTAGATTTGATATAAAACCTTCCAACAACCAAAAAAAACACCTTAAATTTATCAATACTAATCAAGCATGCTTTTTAAATTGTACCAGAGTTTTATGAACTGGGCTTCCAGGTTGTCCGGCATAAACACTACAAAGGGACAAAATGTTGCCCGGGAAAGATTTGAAACATGTCACATTTCAAACAGTCTCATATATATATACGAAGTTAATTAAAATTTATATACAATACAGTATTTGCTTGATCAAGCATCATCATCATAGCCATTTCTTAGCATTATAGTAATGCTTATTTTAATTACAGCAGAAATAATGTAACCTAATGTCATTTTTTGAATATGCAGTAGAATAGCACAGCAGCAGATGCGACAACGGTCGCAAAAACTGGTGTAGGTACTTGCGGAATGACGTCGGTGGCCCATTTGATGATTATGGCTGTTGCAGGGATTGTTACGCTCATTATCAGTAGCCCGTTTCCATCTGTGCGCACCAGATCTACCGTGTACTTTTGTATAAATTGTGCAAACTCCTCACGACCAACCTTGCTTTCTTTGTTCACACCAAAACTCTGCACTTGATATTAATGCATTTTTAATTCATGAGATGGTTTCCGTTCAATAAAATGATTTCATAACTAAATATATGATCATATTTAATATATAATTATGCATTTTAATGTGAGAATACAATTATATCTTTGAAATTAAATAAGATTAACATATTTAATAATACAAATGTTGAGATTTCTGGCTTAAAACTGTGTGTTATTTTTAGCATCAACGTTTGGGATCAAATTCCATGATCCATATCATGATAATGCAAAAAGAGAAAAAGAGATTGATCCCAAATGTTGACTCTTTTTCTCTTTTTGCATTATCCTCATGATGTATCATGGAGTTTGATCTGAAACCTCGATGCTAAAAATAACACACAGTTTTATCATGGACTGTGAAAACTACATGCTATTAATATTTAATAATATTATCAAAATATCCTTAATGATAAAAAAAAATTACAATTCCAAATATTTGTTTCCATTGAAAATCTGAGATTTTTAAGCTTTGAAAGTTCAATTGTAATCACAAAGGAGAACAAACCTTGAGCATTTCTTGGAGTTGTTCCTTTGTTAGAGTTTTATATTTGGTACCACGAATGTTCTTGTTCAGCTCCCTGTTCATCCATCACATGCATAAATTTGAAGTATCAATTTTTTTTTTTGTTGTTACAACAGGGGTGTCCCTGCGACCCAACCCAGTGGCCCAGCAGCCCATAGCTTGGGTACCTGGGGCGAGCTAAGGCAAGACTAGTCCCCTGCCCGCAAGAAGTTCCACCTCTTAAACCTAAGGCAAGACCAGTCCCCTGCGAGTGAGATCCCCTGCCCTCAAGAATTCGAACCTGAGACCAATGGGGAGCAAACCCACTGCCCAAGCTAACTGTGCTACCAGTGCAAGCTGAAGTATCAAAACTTTATTGAAAGAAAATTTAAAAAAAGGGGATTGGTGAGGTTATTCTTACTGGAAGAATTGAACTATTGCAGAATGCATCTCATCGAAAGTGAGAGTGGATTTTTCTATCAGCGGTGATGAAGGATTACTAGACTTAGCTATCTTCTTTGCATCCTCAATTACACGATCAAATATATCGCTTGTCATAGCTTTCACTTTCTCTGCTGGTGTCTTAGCTGCAATGAAAAAGAAACAATATGTATTAGTGGACAAGAAGAAATTTATTGGGCACTGAAGAATTTGTAATAAAATGATGATAATTCCATTTGAGTACGTTTCAATGGGCTCTGCAAATTTCCCCAGGCTTGTCCCATTTCTGCTAATTGGGGTTTGAAAGATTATCTTCCTGGAGTAAGATAAGAATGCAAAATGCTTTGGCTACAATTGATGATCCATGGCTTTCACTTATAATTCTTCTTCTTCTCAACAGTGGACGGAAGGCGGACAAGCAAGCAAGAATAAATGGTAGGACAAGAAAGGAATAATCAGATATTTTACAATCTGATAAGGATTAGTAAAGCGGATTCGAATAATAAAATAAAGCAGAGAAGAGACAATTTTCCGGCCAAGTTTGCTGTGACTGTAAAGCAGTAGATTTTTAATAAGGAGAGCTTTTACTGTGTAGTTTGATTATCTGGCAGGGGTATAATTGAAATGCAAGCCTTGATTTCGATACCTTCCTTCTTTTTGTCTTCCCAACCCAACTCAACTACCTTTTAGACACAATTTTTTATTTTTTATTTTAAGAGAAATAAATAATTTATAAAGATATAATCTTTTCTAATTATTGTAGATTTTTATTAATAATATCATTTTAATTATTAAAACAATTTAAAATATAAATTTAATATGGGTTTGCTTTCCATTGGTCTTGGGTTGACTCTGCTCCCGAGTTTGAGAGGTGGGACTTCTTGCGGGTGGGGAATCTCACCTGTAGGGGGACTAGTCTCACCTAGGTACCCAAAATATGGACTGTTGGGTTGTTAGGTTGGGTCACAAGAACACCCCTGTGGTATATATATATATATATATATATATATATATATATTAGATAATAATTTTAAAAAAAGACTTTTAATTTTTTATTAGAATTATACAATATTTAAAATATGATAAATATTTTTATAATAATATTGAAAATCTTCATTATAATCAACTAATTATATTTTTTGATGAATAGGCAGCTATCTATATTAATTTAAAGATAAAGTTACATTTGATCTCTTATTCCAAGTAAATGATAGACAAGGTAAGGTTTATTCTTTACATCAAGAATTTAAAAAATAAAAATAATACTCTTTACAAATTATAGATATATAAATTTGTTTCCTTCAATGTGAGAATTACCATGAATAGTGTATATAAAAAATTTAAATGAGAATTTTTAGTGTTTTTTATTTATTTATTATTTATTTTTAATATCACTTCAAATATAATATTGTAATTTTTTATTTTTTATGCATTAATTAGCCTTTGTTTTTTATTTATTTGTAAGTTTAAAATTTATATATTTCACAATTTTTACTTTATATTTTTTATATAGTTTATTGTGTATCTATTTTAGAACCATCTTTATATATTTCTAGTTAATTTAGTGATCATGTAATAGTGTTGTACAAAGTCTAAATTGTAGAAACCTATCCCAAGTTACCCCAAAGTTCATAAGGTCATCTATGCTAGTTTCCACCAAAGAAAAGTAAACAAAAAAAATTACCATCCCTTTTGTGTCCTAATTTTTACTACATTTTTTTGATTAAAAACTTAGTAAGGATTCATATTTAAGCTAATTCCTTTCCTCCATTCATTGATCAGACATCTTTGAAAAAACGTAATATGTATCTCATTTCACCAACACACAAGAAGAAGCATGTAAAGAACTCCAACAAAACTAGAAGTTATAGTAGTGAAGGATTCTAGATTTGAAGCTTGAAAGAGGCCCCCTAACCCTATAGTTTCACTTCCCCTATTCCCATATATTTTGTTCATTTCTCCATCCTTCCATTTGAAAACAACGAGAAATCCCCTTCCTTCACCATAGTTATCCTAAATCTATAAAAAATACTCTATTGCAATCACCCATAAATTTAAAACATTTATCCCTTTTGCACACCCTTTGTGATCACTCTCTTCACCCTCTTGATTCTAGCACAAGAAAACACCACTAGGATTCATCCACATAGGTCTACACATACCTCTTTTCCATATTGGTGCTACTATTGGATTGAAACATACTACTTAGTGGACTAACTAAGATAGTATTCCAAAAAACCAAGTATTTCATCATGTGTCCTCAATGCTAAACAAATCAATTTTTTTGAGAATTCTAAAGTGAAAGTGACTATTTTACAAGATAAAACTAGGAGACAAAGGTGATCAACTTTGAAAAGTTGCAAATCTATCAAAGTGAAAGTTGTGAAAATCCAAAAGGTTTTGGAAGACCCACCTTTCACTATTGCAATATATTCCTCTCACTACTACAATACTTGGTTCATTAAGACTCCATCTAATAGTGCTTGGATTCAAAATAAAACATTTTATAATCCTTCACAACCTATTTCCAGTAATAGATATGATTTTATCAAATGCATACTTTTATATTCTATCATTATTCCCTTTTCAATGATCATTATCCATTTTCTATCTCTTATATAAACTAGATAGTAGTACTTTCATTTCATAATTTTTCATTGGTTTAAATCTTGTGTATATTAGTAGGTACAAGAGAAATAAATTAGAGGTAAAATTTCAAAAGTTTTGTGTCACAATTTTATAAAGAAAATGACCAACACAAATATAATTTTTCAACTTGGACCACCTTAAAATGGTATATATGTTTTGAATTTTAAAATGATATATTAAACTAATGAAAAGTAGAAATCTTAATGTAGTTTATGTGTATTATTTTTTCACAAAAAAAGTTAGATTTAGAATTTTATAAATTTAAGAAGATTATTTTATTTGCTGAAAATTTTGAAAAAAATGAGATCGATGGGATGTCATAAAAAATATTTAACAAGTTTTTTATTAATTGTAATTAAGGGTTATTTTGTACTATCCTAATACTTATTTTAGTATTTTTTTCCATAAGATGGCAAAATATAGAATATCCATTATCCTTTAATCATTTTAGCCCTAGTGGTCAAGACCCATTATGACTCATACTTTTTTCCTTATCCTACATTGGATTGTAGGTGTAATTCAATCCACTAGATAGAATCACACCCACAATCACATCTTTTGAATTTAAACATGCTTCCTACTCATCTTAAACTAACCCTTGCACTAATTAGACCATTTTTTATCATCTTGCATGCCATAATATCTAAATTAGGCCTAGTATGTCATATTTAAAATAAGCCCTATCGTACTAGAACATCATTCTTAGACACATCCTTGAGAATCCTACATATCTAAGGATCATATTGAATTAAGTAGTCTAATATTTAGGAGTTACATATAAGCATTAACAAATACGAGACCTTGGGCACTTTACATATGTGTTTCTTTTGTCTTTGATTCTTACATAAAAATAGCAAAGGGGATTGAATAGGAACTAAGAAATCTCCATACTTCTCTCCTCTTATGTAGTAGTGTAATGTCCCCTTTTTCTAAAAATAGCATTTACTATTTTTAGTAAACTTGGTTTCCTAAAATAGTAAGTCAAGACTTGCAAATAAATTGGGAAAGTTGGTTTTTCAAATTATATTAATTAAATCATTCATGTTGACAAATGAATTAATATTTTTAAAATATTAATGGGGTTCAAGGTAGGCGTGGGTGTCTTGGAAAAAGGAAAGTGACATGTAATTTGGCATTTTGATACTAGAAATTTTTGGTGACTTCACTTTTGGCAAGTGGGAGCTACAATTTTGGCATGCAAGTATCTTTTTCCTTGGGCATTTGAATTTGGGTGCCAAAGTTGGTTTTGGAAAGGATTTTGATATATAATTGTTCGGTCTTCCAAGTTGAATTCATTCTATACATGCTTTCTCACATAGGTTGTGCTATTCTTTAGAGGCTAGTAAACCAATGAAGAATGGATCTCTGAGGTTGGTAAACCAAGGGGATTGAGGCTTAAAGATAGTGGTTCTAAGGGTCTCCAAGTGCAATTTCATCCAAAGATTACCATTGTGCTAAATGCTCTTCAATTTGGTAATTTTATTAGCAATAGTTTGGTAAGGGTTTGCTAGTTTAAGAGTGTATTTTGGATTTCAGTAAATTGAGTGGCTATAGAATACATGTATCTATGTATAAGAGTCATTCCTTGATAGAATTTTCTGTCAAAGCTCAGTTATTTTATATTTGGTGAGTGGTGTGATAATTGCTTTAGTTTTGAGTGTGGTTGTGGCTTTTGGATTCAGGATTTGGATCCAATTTGGTGTGCATCTTCTAGTTATTGGTGTGCGAACCCTTTTTCTAGTACCTGCAAAACAACATGAATAAACGAGTTAGACAAGGAATTACAAGCTAAAAGAAGGATTCCCCATGAAATCCATTTACAAATCAAACTAGGAATGAAAATATTGAAGAACATAATGCAAATGATAAAAACAAGATAAAATCCTAATTAGATATGAAAACTCTCAATCCCATGGGGGAATTGGTATCAATTTGATGTGGAAATTTGGCCCTTTCCCAATCCCTAAGATGCAAGATTCGAATGTTGAAGAGAGTGATGATCCACTTTTGATGAAATGGTGAGAACTCCAAACAAAATCTGCAATAACCTAGCTAAGAACTCAAGATGGATGAATGGAAATGGCTAAGTATTTTAGCATGATAACTTTGCTTGGATTGTGGATGATGAAATGAGGACATGAGCTCTTCATTTATAGGATTTCAAGATGGATGAATGCCCAAATTTGAGCAATGTGGGACTAACATTCATCCAATGATATGGTGCCACTTGTCAAGCTATGAATGGATGATGGTTGTGCAAGATTTGGGGTTTGTGCCAATAAATGCCAATATTTGAAATTCAAATTTGTTGAAATGACATGTAAGAGGGAAGGAAAATGCAATAAATGCCACTTGGCTCAAGGCAAAGGACATGTAAGAGGTTTATTGCCTTGTTGGATGTACATGTTGACTTGGAATTTTTGAATTCAAATTGAGAGAATATTCCAAAAGATGCATTGTAAGGAAAATAGAGATTTAATAAATAAATTCTATTTTCATGTGCAACTTGCATTATCTAGAAGATGTGACATGAGATGAGGTTAAATTAATCAAGGGTTTAATTAATTTAATAGGAGATTAAATGATGTGACTTATTTGACTTAGATTTATGGATTTATTTAAATCAGATAAGAGAGGAATATGGTAAGAGGCTAATTAAATAAAGATTTTGATTTATTTAATTAAAAGGGATGGTGTTAGATTAAATCAAATAAGGTTTTAATTTATTTAATTTAATAGACATACTTTAGGGATTTAATCAAATAAATTGATTATTTAATTAAATAGGGATAATTATATCAGATAAATTGATTTAATTAACACGAGATTGACTTGATTAGATAAAATGATTTATTTAATTAAGAGATGAATATTGATGAATTTAATCAGATAAGGGAATTTGACTAAATGATTAGACCGAGGAATGATTCAGGAAGAAATGGTGTTAGTATGTCGGGATCAAGTGCACGATGTCAAATAATTATATTTTTGATGTCTACATTTTGCCCCTCTTTGAAGCAATGCACTCGTTGCGTTGGTTCAAAGAATACACAATCTCGATCAAAGCCAAAATTTTCAATTATTAAAAACTTGCCCCATTGCTGCATGGTGAGAGAAAACATGCCATTATAATGCCCCCTCGAGAGATTGGACGAAAATTTCCATTTTTTGGGTGATCTCGCGAAAAAAGTGACAAAGTTCCTGACAGGTCCGAAAGGGGTCCGGGAGGCTAAAAACATGTCTAAACGTAATAAAACAATGAAAAACAAGCCTCAAATGGATGAAAACAGGTTCGGGGGTCCAAAACCCTAGCAGGACAGCCCTAGAGGGTCAAAAAACCTTAATTTTTAGGCTTAAAAGGGGCCCGAGGGGTCACTTTCAAGTCATTTTCGCACACCTCCGCTAGCAAACCTTGAGAATCGAGCTCTGACCTCCTAACGATATGGCGGAATGACAACTTCCTCTGCATATTTTAGACTGAGTTTGGACCTACCAGCGGCCACCTAACATCGGTGCCCCAGTATGTGACCCTAACTGAAGCTTCGTTTTTTCATTTTAACGCATTTATTACTGCTTTTAAGGAGAGCTTGCCTCCAGTGGCGCTATTATAGCGCCGCTCAGTGTTTAAAGTGCACTATTAATTGTCTCTTTGCACCGCAGCAGCGCTATTTAGCGCCGCAACAGTGCAATTTAGAATTTAAAAACTCCACCGTTGGGCTCGGGCTCAGCTCAGACTCGCGGGCCAGTTTGGAAAAGTGTTCTGCAGCGGTGCCCTTTTCAAGAAAATTGTGACGCTGGGGGCTAAAGTGCGTCGTGACGACACTATTTGGAAAAATTATGGGTCTAGCGTAAGAGTTTGAGGAAACTCAAACTACAATGCCTTCACAAACTACGCCGCTGGGAACCAGTTTGAGGCGTTAGGTCAAGAATTTTCCAAAAAAATTTAACATGTCGACTTTGCTGATACAGGACGGACCTAGGGAGCTCTATTCTTGGGAGCACCAGTCGTGGGATTTGGCGAGTGTTCTCCAGGACTTCAGTGACAGAGATCAGGATCGGCTGGGTGCCATAGGACTATGGTACATTGTGTACGCGGTGCCCGTGCACACACACCTCGGGATGTTGTCAGCGCTGGCGGAGTGGTGGCACAGTGAGATGTCGTCATTTCATCTTCCCACTGGTGAGGCGATCGTCACATTGGAGGACGTTTGGTGCATATTACGATTTACCATTCATGGTCGCTGGGTGATCTACGACATGGAGGAGGGACACATTTGTTGCACTCGAGTCCTCGCCACTTGAGACATTATCTACTGCGAGGGGCAGATCGAGCTAGAGAGGTACAGAGTTATAGCACCTCCCTTCAAATGGGGGATTGCGGCGATCATTTCAGGCTTAGTTACCCTAGACAGACGAGGGTGGTACTTCAGTCCTGGATGGGGATACTGCTGGGAGAGGATGGTCTAGGACAGGCCAGTTTGATTTGCATGGGGGCCCGTGCTTTTGGCTTCACTCTATAGGGATTTGCATGAGTATGTCTATGCGGATGGCAGAGCGCTGGGAGCCAGAGTTACCTTGCTGCATATCTGGGCATGGGAGAACATTTTTGTGCTACGTCCATGAGTGGTTCCAATTTCGATGGGGGCAAAGGATGCCCTTGTGGCACGATATAGAGGGAGTGTGTCATTCACACATACTGGATAGCATGGGATCCCCTACTAGAGGCAGGTCATAGATGAGATGCTCGTGTTCACTTGGAGACTGTACCTTGGTCAGCCCGGATGGGTTGATGATGTAGACCAGCTCTTTTATTATCTCTAGGACAGATACATGCAGGGCCAAGAGCATACGATGATAGAGAGATACCTGCCCGGGCGCATGCAGCGTCAGTTTGGAGAGCCGCAGGATCGGCCAGATGACGGCTATGTAGTCATGTTTACACGTAGCATGACACAGGTGTCATGGGGGCCTGGTATTCCTACCGCCGAGGCGGTTGATAGTTTTCAATATTTGGTGGTCCGACCTTGGGCCTACGATCAGGGATTGGCAGATCTGGGCATGACACAAGCATATAGGGATTGGTTCCGGCCTCCTCTCTGGTTGATTGTTCCAGGTGAGGACCCAGAGGCATACAGGGTCAAAGGCAAGGGTAAAGGATGAGCATGAGGGTGAGGTCCGAGGATCGAGATCTGATGGGATCCACCAGAGATGCCCCCAGTTCCACCAGGTCAGGGAGATGTCCCTATGCAGGACCAGGAACAGGATCTACCTGTCCCACCACCACGAACCGAGGGTGAGGGTCAGATCCATGCACAACCACAGGCACAGCCAGTAGGGCAGGAAAATGCATGAGATTCCTTGATTTTGCAGTTACAGGCACAGGTACAGGTAGTGACAGCTGAGAGAGACCAGGCACGAGCTAAGAGGGAGCAATTGAGAGTAGAGAGGGATCAGGCTATGCAGCAGAGATAGGTTGCAGAGCTACAGGCAGTGACAGAGCTAGGTCGTAAACAGCAGATTGAGAGCATGACAGCCTCCTCATCTCAGGGTACAGTGCCGGTCCAATCTTATAGAGAGGTCATTCGAGAGGCAGAGTACTACCATCAGGCCTACCACAATACAGTTCCTAGAGTAGACTGGGTCCCAGAGTACTCAGAGCGGGCCAGTCAGAGACCACTAGAGGGTCACAGTGACAGGGGTGAGGGCAGTATCCACGAAGATCAGGCTTGATCCAGATCTTTATGATGTACCTTTTGAGCTTTATGGGCTCATTTTTTATAGCCTCATAGGCATTTTGTATTGATTGACACATATGTACAGTGATCCGATTATTTTTTGTACTATGACAGTTGATATATATATGAGCCGATTTTGATGCGATGCAATGTGTTCCATTATTTATGCATGGATGGTTTATTTCTATATGCTTTGCAATGATGTTATCTATATGATGATTTATTTTATGACGATGTGATATGTGAAATGATTTGATGCAATGATGTGAAAAAATGCTTATATGAGTTGATTTATGGGTGAATATGATATGATGCGATGTCCGTGATATGATGCAAATGAAATGATGGTACGAGATGCTTAGAATAACAAATGTTATTATCCTAAATGATGATGTATGTGATGCAATGATATGTTAATGCGATGATATGTATGCCTAATGAATTAATGCTTATGTTCCTATTGTTTATGATTATGAGATGCTTTCGTTCATGTTATGTGGTGATTTATGTAATGATAATATGAAGTGCTTATGAAATACAAATGAATGCTTATGCAATGATCAATATAATGCTATGAGATGTAATGTAATGGGTGGAATGTGGTGTCATGAATGCACCTATTTAAAATGCGATGTGTATGTTTCCTATATGATATGCTTTTTATATGAGATGTGTATGCAATATGTCAATGATTTGTGGATGCAAGATTGATGCCGATGATGGTGATGATGATCAACTGTCATAGTACTTTGTTAGCGTGATTAGTAAGAAAAGAAGAAGTCATTTCAACAAGATGCATGATGATGTGAATGCAGATGATGATGATGATTACTTGCCAAGGAATTGGGATTTTCAAAGGGCCATATTTTCTTATGTTTGATAACACACATAGTACGATGCATCAAGGTATAGACAACCAAGATGGCGTGGTACTTAGTGTGATGGACTTTGACTCGACAATCAGATAGGAGTATTCTCATTCACACCTGACATACGGAAACCTTGCTAGGATGCACTTCAGAAATTTCAGACACCTCAGACCAAAACACAGAAAGGTAAACCTTTCTATGCAATAGTCAACAAGTTGTCCTAGATCTCTTCTGTACATACCTAACGAAGCAAGTATTCACCGAGGTTATATTACCAGAATGTCCAACAAACACAACAGACAAAAGATAATGATTGTTGCCCCATTCCTATTTCTCTAAATCCTTTGCTTTGGGATATCATCGAGACATCCTTGGAATGAGCGCAAATAAGATAAGTCAAAAGAAAAAGACCAAGTAAACAAACAAACTGATGCTCTTCAATACCGCTAACGAAAAAGGGATGTGTTTTCTAAGGATGATAACCGAAACTTATTGCCAAAAGATAATGCCCATTGTAGGAAGGATTCATCCTAGGACATGTTAGTGGATGGCGGCACATCATTTCGTTTATAAGGGATGATTGATATGGGACCAATTCAGATGATGAGTTACCAATACGAAGAGATAACTAGCTTGCTTACGTACTGACTTAGACTTATGACTTGACGTTTTGAGTTCTACCTTAAGATGGTGCGAGACTTGTTTCCGATTGTTTTACCAAAGGTTGATGATGATGATCAGTTTATTATGAGTAATGTTTATTGTGGTATAAGCGAGATGAGATGGATTTTTCTCAAATATTTGGATGTTTTTGATGTTTTGCAATGTTCTGAGGCTGTTTTTGGTATTTTTTTGAGATTTTCCAAATGTTTTGATTTTTTGATTTTTCAAATATTTTTTGGGATTTTCTGAGATTTTGACCAAGAAACTAACCTAGAGACCTATCCTAGGGGTCTCGAGGGCTAATCGACAGATTATCCTTGCCTACGTTATACACGTAGAGACCACATAGTTTGACTGACGACTTGACTGATTTACAGATGAGATGTCAGTTTATTATGACGGACTCCTATAGGACTGACCTAAATGTCTCAGGGGATGATCAAAGATCAACCTTTCCTATGTTCAAGCTCAGAGATGATGTAGTTCAACAAGATGACCCTATTTTTGGTTTTTTAAATGAATTTTTGACCTGTTTTTAGATTTTGATGTGTTTTGAATGTTTTTGGATTTTTCTGATTTTCTGATGTTTTTGGATTTTCTAATTTTTTGATGTTTTTGGATTTTCTGATTTGAGGACTTGAAGAATATACATGAATCCGATCCGATGAGAATGTGCCCCCAGCGATGCAGTAGACTACTCCGATAAAGGCAAGACAAACTGACCTTGAGGATGGGCCAAGTAGTACTAGGAGGGATCATAATGTGAACACAAGACCAAGCTATGGTGCAGATGTGAGTGGATGTGTGATGGATGGAGACCTTAATGTGATGGATGATGGAAGTGAAATGGATGGATGATGCAGATCAAGCCATAAAGATCCTGGTGGATGGAAAGTGCTTATTTATGCAAGGCGCCTGTTTGCCAGGTTTTCACCAAGGTACTTGCCCAAAGTGCCACCAAAGTGGTTTTCACTAGAGGACGATTTTTTTAATCCTTTTTCGAGATAATTTTTTTGGATTTTTTGCTTTTTTCAATTTTTTTGTTGTTACCAAGACACCTGTTTGCTAGGTTTTCGCCGAAGTAACGATTTTTTTAGGACTTTTTCTGATTTTTCTGATTTTTTGGTTTTATACCCTGGAAGAATTAGGCATAAAACCTTTTGAGATGGGAGCTATTCATGGGCTCTTGCAGAGGTTCCCCTTTGGGTGTTGATAGTTGATATGCCCCTGATTTATAGTTTGTTGTGATGATGAAAGGCCCTAACCAATTAGGTTTGAACTTTCCTTTGCTACTGGGATTTGGGACATTCTTCTAATTTTCTTTTAAGACCAATTCTCTGACTTGGAAAGTCCTACTTATGATCTTCTTGTTGTAGCTT
Organism: Sequoia sempervirens; assembly: GCA_007258455.2. Taxonomy (NCBI): domain Eukaryota; kingdom Viridiplantae; phylum Streptophyta; class Pinopsida; order Cupressales; family Cupressaceae; genus Sequoia; species Sequoia sempervirens. The sequence goes on from VDFB02088322.1 coordinate 30,376, forward strand.
CGTTTGAGTCTATTTTGATAGACTTGCAGATGATTCAAAGCATCTATGCATCTCTCATCTAGTAACTCCAACTCATTTAGTCTTGACACCCGATAGTCCTCATCAGTGATGAGGTTTTGCAATGATATTCTGAGGGATGGGAGCTCGATCTCGATGGGGAGTACGGCTTCTGATCCGTAGACCAAGGAGAAGGGGGTGGCGCCAGTGGGTGTGTGGATGCTGGTTTGATAAGCCCAGAGGGCGAGATTAAGCTGCAAGTTCCAGTCATGACTTGTGTCATTGACTGTTTTCTTGAGGATTTTGAGGATGGTTTTGTTCGTGGCTTCTACTTGGCCATTGCCTTGGGGATAGTACGGGGTGGAGAATCGATGCTGGATTTTGAATTTCTCACACAAATTGTGAACCTCCTGGTTCTTGAATGGTGTCTCATTATCTGAGATAATGGCTTGTGGGACACCGTAACGATAGATGAGATAGTTCAGGATGAATTTTGAGATTTGCTTCCTAGTGATATGTCATGGGTATGGCTTCCACCCACTTTGTGAAGTACTCAGTTGCAGTTATGATGAATTTATGGCCATTGGATGAGGTGGGTGAGATTTTCCCAATGAGATCGAGTCCCCACTGCGAAAAAGTCCATGGTGTGATGATCAGGTGAAGCTCTTGAGCTAGAGCATGGATTAGGTCCCCATGCTGCTGACATTGTAAACACCTTTTAGCATGATCATGCGCTTCTCTTTCCATTATGGGCCAGTAATACCCCATCCTCAGCAATTTATTAGTGATGGTCATTCCACTCGAGTGTGAGCCACAAATACCGTTGTGAACCTTGATTAGAGCGGTTAATGCCTCCTCAGTGTTTAGACAGCGTAGCAAGGTACCTTCTATGCTTCTATGGTATAAGGTATCACCTAGGATGACAAATCTAGATGCCTTTTTGATAAAGGTTCGTTTAAGGTTTGATGGGAGGTCAGCGGGTATGACTCCTATGCGAAGATATGTGTAGATGTCATGGTACTAAGGATCACCTGGACCGACGATTTCACACACAAATTCTGACTCTGGTACCTCGAATGCGGGAACAAGAAGCTGCTCAATCAGAAACTCATATCTTGGGACATTGTTAGGGATATTCAGCAAGGATCCTATTGTTGCCATCACATCTGCTGCTCTGTTGTTGGTTCTTGGAATCTACTCAAATGTTATGTCAATGAAGGATTCCTTTAGAGTTTCCACCAATTTCTTGTATGGAGTGAGCTTATCATCCCTAGTCTGATATTCATTATTGACTTGATTTATGATCAATTGAGAGTCTCCATATACCTTGAGAGCTATGATATTCCATTGTACTACTATCCTAAGACCTATAGTCAAAGCCTCATATTCTGCTATGTTGTTGGTGCAAGGAAATACCAATTCATATGACTTCGGTATGCAATCCCCTTGTGCGACACGATGAAGAAGATACCAGTACCTGATCCATGCTGCATGTATGGGTCGTCGAAGTATAATTTCCAGTGATCGACTACATTGAGGTTAAAGATGGATTCATATGGAAATTCAGATACAAGAGGATTCTCATAATATATGGGTGCTTCTGCTAGTTGATCTGCAATAACTTTACCTTTAATGGCTTTTCTTTCCACATACTTGATGTCATACTCTGATAGTATCATCACCCATTTTGCCATTATGCCCATGAGCATTGCCTTGGATAAGAGATACTTGAGGGGATCAATTTTCACAATGAGCTTTATCTTGTGTGCCAACATGTAATGTCTAAATTTTTGGGATGCAAACACTACGGCGAGGCAAGCTTTCTCGATGAATGAGTAATTTAGCTCGTGACTGACCATTATTCTACTAATATAGTAGATAGCCCTCTTCGTTTTATTTTCATCATGTTGAGCTAGGAGAGCTCCAAGGGCTGCTGTTGTTGCTGACACGTATAAGATCAATGGCTTCCTTGGGATAGGTGGCATTAAAACTAATGGTGTCAGTAGATATTCCTTGATCTTGTTGAATGCCTCTTCGCATTTTGTACCCATTTATATGCTACCCCCTTGTGGAGTAGGTGAGAATATGGATTATGCTTGTCTGCCAGTTGTGCTATGAACCGTTGGATGGATTGAATTCAGCCCTGGAGGCATCTCAATTATTTTAATGTCTTTGGTGCTTCCATCTCGAGGATTGCTTTTACTTTTTCTGGATCCACCTTGATACCCCTAATGGACACTATGTATCCTATCAGTTTACCTAATTGTACACCGAAGACACACTTCTTGGGATTTAGTATGACTTTGTATTCCTTCAGTCTATCAAAGATAGCACTTAGGGTTGCTATATGATCTTGTCTTTTTCTTGACTTTGCTAGGATGTCATCGACATAGTCTTCGACTGTTTTTGTGAATCATATCATGGAATATTAGTGTCATGGCCCTTTGATAGGTTGCTCTTGCATTCTTTAGGCTGAATGGCATCATGTTCCAGTAGTAGGTCCCCCATGGCCAAGTGAAAGCCGTCTTGTGTTGATCTTCTTTTGCTATCATAATCTGGTTGTATCCTGAAAATCCATCCATTAGTGATAGCATCTCATGTCCTACTATCATGTCTACAATCATGTCGATATTGGGAAGCGGGAAATCATCCTTGGGACATGCCTTGTTCAAATCTCTGAAGTCCATACAAATTCTGATGGCTCCGTCAGGTTTTGAAATAGGTACCAAATTTGACACCCATTCTGGATAATCAATTGGTCGGATAAATCCTGCATCTAATAGCTTTTTGAGCTCCATTTTGACCAATAAGGCAATTTGAGGATGCATTTTTTGGAGCTTTTTTCTAATAGGTTTTTCTTCTGGATACACCGCTAAGTGATGAACCACTGTCTCTGGATGAAGCCCTGGCATATCAGCATAACTCCATGCAAAGTTTATTTGTCTTTCTCTTAGGAATGCTGCTAGGAGTTCTTGTTCTTCTGATAATAGTGATTCCGCATAGAATGTGATATGCAGGGTTTCCTTTGTTCCTAGGTTGACTAGATTGCATTTTTCGGCCAAGACTACTAACTTCTCTTGATGAATAGCTCTTAGGGGAAGATTGAATCCTTCATCCTCAGGCGCCTCAGAGAGGTTTTCACTGTTGGATACATCCTTTCTTTTTACTATTTTCTTGTCAGAGAGTGCCACGGTGTGGTTTTCACTCAAGGACTTGGATATGATTCTTAGTTTCTCACTTTTGCGACTGAAGGATTCAATCATTTCCCCATAATAGGTGTGTGTGTGTCCAACTCCATTATAAATCCTGCCTTGTGATCTCCATCTAGAATGTTATCCCTCAATCCCATGAATTTTGAGAGCACTTCATCGTTTTTGAATGTATCGAGAACTGGTGGTCCTCATTGGTCATAGTCGATTAGTTGGGAGTAGATTAAACGAATCTCATGATTTTGACTATCTGGTTCAAAGGATATGGTACTAATCATACATAGGGTGGTATCTTCGAATAGCCTAGGTAGATTGGATAAGGTATCTTTGTCATTGCTACTAATATAGGGCTCAGTTATAAAATTATGTGTGTCTCTACCTGTGACTATTGGTGAGTGTACTTGTACTAGTACTGGCTGAGGAGAAACATTAATGGCTCTAACCGGAGGACTTCGGCCACGTATGGTTATTCTCGAAGTGGCACATCCAAGACCAAGATTTGTTATGGGTCGCGTCTCAGGCATGATAGGTATTATGAGCCCATTGTCATTTTGTCCCAGTCTTTGATTTCAGTCATAGCCCATTGCAAGAATCATGTGTAGGCCTTTGCTTCTTTCGTCCATTGGTAAATTAGTTTCTGGTCTTTCATCTTGATACAACATGTGAGATGGATCTACTTCAATGACCTCATGACCAAGGTCTCCCCATCTTGTGAATTCAGGATAATCCTCAGGATATGTTTGTGATGTGGAAGCTTGATTTTCTTGTGGGCGTCCTCGTGATCTAGGAGATTGTGGTAACTCTCCTATCACAAAAGCATTGTTAGGGAGCCTGGAACTTCCACAACCGTCCTCCTGGATGATGAGCTTGATGTTGGATATGGTGGGAATGGTGGGAATGGTAGGTGTCTCTGTCGCAAAAGTGGACGCGAGAGTGGTGGGATCGATGTATGGTGTGGATGGGCCTTCATCATTCTTTGGCACTTGGGGGATTTTGTAATACTTGGCTTCAAGATTCTTGCAATATGAAAATGGCTCAGGATCTCTATGGACGGTAACCTCTTGTCCATTATGTGTGAATTTCACTCATTGGTGGAAGGTTGATGCTACGGCTTTCATCGCATGAATCCATGGGCATCCCTAGAGGATATTGTATGGTAATTCAAGGTCCAAGACCTGACATGTGGTTTCCATAAGTGTTGGCCCTACTTGGATAGGGAGCTTAATTGTGCCCTAAGACACTCTTTCTTGGTCATCATATGCTCTTATTGTGATGCCCTTGCCTTTGTTGATGGAATCTTTTGATATTTTCAACTGCTTGATGAGGCTAAGAGAATAGATGTTCAAACCTGCACCTCCATCCACCAAGACCCTTTTGATTTTTCTTTTCTTTACAATGGCTTCCAAGTGAAGTGCGTGGTTGTGAGATGGTTGGGCAGGGAAATTTTGGTCGAAAAATGTAAGAAGATTAGGTGTTATGATATTTGCGACCATAACCTGGAATTGCTCTGCAACGAGATCTATGGGGATAGTGGATGAGGCTAATGCTTCCTCAAGGATCTTTTTATGCGCTAATGAGATTTTTAACAACTCCATGATGGAGATGTGTGCTGGCATTCTTTTGAGTTGGTCTACAACATTGTAGCTATATGGAACAACTCTTGATGTAGGGACTCTATTTGGTTGGGATGATCCTGCAATGGTGACTTTGCCGCCTCTTGTGGTGACTCCACAATCTTTGACATGGGTGCCCTTGATGGTGATGACCATGCAGTCTTCATTTAGGGAGGCAATGACTGTTTCATACATGTGATTTACACTACCCTTCCCTTTATCATTTCTATTTCCTTTGTTTCCATGATTCGGCATCATATTCGTGTAGATTTTAAGGTCCTGATTTCCCATAGGTTGTTCCACGTTTATGATTTTCTTGTCAATGAGATCTTGGATGATGTTTTTGAGTCTCATGCAATTGTTTGTGGTGTGACCTTTTATTTTGTGAAATTCACAAATTTGATTCTCGTTGTACCAAGGGGGTTTGACATCGGGTTCTTGGTTATTTTCGAATGTAGGAGGCTGGATGAGTTTTTTGGCAGTCAAATTTTTCATTATGTCCTCCAATGGTTCCCCCAAAATGGCGTATTTACGTTTTGGATAAGTTTTGCATTGGGGTGGTCCTCTTTGGTCATTGAGGTTATTGATGGTGGGATTATTGGGTTGATATGTTGTGTGATGAGTGTTTTGGCATTGTGGTTGGATTTGCGGTGTGGGTGTATTTTGGTATGGACCACTAATGAACACCTTGGCATCGATGATGTCATCATTAGTGATGTTCTTGTTTCTTGCCCATGTATGAGGTTTATCATTGTAATTAGATGATTGGAAGTTGTTTTGCGGTTCGTGATATGACATTGATTTGGCGGGTTGGGTCACAAGGGCTCTTTCGATGCTAAGCGCCTTGGAGATTAATTGCTCATATGTGGTGATTCCTTGAACCTTGAGATGAAATGATAGGAGGCTTTCAAGGTTGGCTATGATCATGCAGACTTGTTTTTTTGGCATGGTCCACTTGCTCCAATTGGCCTTGGATCGCCATTGTTGAAGGAATGAAGCAAAATATTCATTCTTTCCTTGTTTTAGAGCGTATAATTCTTCGAGATTGACATCCATTACGATGTTACATGCATAGTTCCTGATGAATTCATCTCTAATTTCTTGGAATGTTCTAATGCCTAAAGGTAAGTGGGAAAACCATTCTATAGCAGGACCTTCCAAGCTCCTAGGGAATAGCCGCATCAGATAAGTATTGTCATATGCGACTTCATACAATGAACTTGGAATTCCCTAATGTGATCTTCAGGGTTTCCCATCCCTCGATATTTGTTAAATTTGGGGATTTCAAATCCCTTAGGGAATGGTTTCATGTCTAGGCTCCTATCGAATGGGTAGGGACACAAGTTGCTTTGCGCTTTGGTTTTCCGCCCTAATTGAAGGTCGAGCACTTGTTGCGAGAGCAACCTGAGTTGTGTCGTCACATCATTCTGGGGATCAGGGGGTGGGATGAAAGTGTTTTGGGGTGTTTGAATTGTTGGTTGGATGGATGGGTTGGTCGGTGTGTTGTTTGATGGTATCTGCATGTTCTGTCGAGCGAAGTAGGCTTCTAATTGCTTTTGTATGAACAATGCCTATTGTTGATCCTATTGTTGTTGCGCTAGGATTTGGGCTTGTTGTTTCTCCAACAACGCTTGTTGTTGTGCTTGTTGTTGTTCCCACAACGCTTGTTGTTGGGCTGCCAATTTTGCTGCTTTTTGTTGCTCTTGGTATTGCTTCAATGCTTGTTGATATGCCTGCAATTGCGCTGCTTGTGCAAGAATTTGTGCTTGTGCTTGTGCTTGCTATGCTTGATATTGAGCTTGCACTTGCACTTGAGCTTGAGCTTGTACTGCTTGTGCTTGTGTAGCTTGTTGCTGAAATAATAGTTGTGCTTGAGTGACCCTTTGTGCTTGTAATGCTTGTGCAGCTTGGGCGGCCTATTGTTGTTGTTGTTGCAATAAAGCTTGAGCTTGTGCGGCTTATTGCACTTGTATTGTGGCTTGTGTAGCTTGAGCGGCTTGTTGCACGACTTTTTGTTTCTAGACTTGTTGGTATCCTCTTTGGAAAGCAGCTTGCAATGCTGCATCATATTGATTTGATGTGGTGAACGTTGGAGATGGTGGAGGTGGTGGTGGATTTGGAATGGTGATAGATGATGATGTTGTGTTGATGTTTTGCATGTTGAATAATGGTATTGATGTGATTGGTCCTTGTGAGACCATGCTTTGTGATGCTAGGGGTGTATTTGATGATGTTACCATTGCTTGTGTGTTTATCGTTTGTTGTTGCAATATCAACGATAAATTTTGAGTGTTTGGTGCAATGCTTTGATTGATGGTTGGGATGTAGGTTTGATTGATACTTGATAGGGGAGGAATCCCTAAACCAAGAAGTGGTATGGATGATAATGGCAATGGCAGAAGAGGTGGGAATGTAAGGGGTGTGAGTTGTTGTGAAAATGTTGTGGTGTTGAATAAGCCCCATAGTCCGAACGTATCTCCCTCTTCTTGTGAATTTGTGAGAAGAGGTGTTTGTGGTGTTGTGTGGAAGGATGATGATGATGGATCATGATGGAATGTGAGAGGAACATTCTTGTGTAATGGGTTTTCGGGTATGCTTTGTTCCAAGGTGGTGTTTGCGTCCATGTTTTGATTATTAACAAGGGGATGTGATTGAAGAGCATTGAGGAATGTGTTTCCCTTGTTGACATTTGGTTGGGTTGGAGCAACCAATGTGATTTGTGAAATGTTTTGTGTCACGTTTTGAGATGGGGGTGTAGATGAAATGGGGATGGTGGATGAAAATGGAGAAAATGATGTGTCCTTCTAGCGCCAAATGTGTGAACCCTTTTTCTAGTACCTGCAAAACAACATGAATAAACGAGTTAGACAAGGAATTACAAGCTAAAAGAAGGATTCCCCATGAAATCCATTTACAAATCAAACTAGGAATGAAAATATTGAAGAACACAATGCAAATGATAAAAACAAGATAAAATCCTAATTAGATATGCAAACTCTCAATCCCATGGGGGAATTGGTGCCAATTTGATGTAGAAATTTGGCCCTTTCCCAATCCCTAAGATGCAAGATTTGAATGTTGAAGAGATTGATGATCCACTTTTGATGAAATGGTGAGAGCTCCAAACAAAATCTGCAATAACCTAGCTAAGAACTCAAGATGGATGAATGGAAATGGCTAAGTATTTTAGCATGGTAACTTTGCTTGGATTGTGGATGATGAAATGAGGATAGGAGCTCTTCATTTATAGGATTTCAAGATGGATGAATGCCCAAATTTGAGCAATGTGAGACTAACATTCATCCAATGATATGGTGCCACTTGTCAAGCTATGAATGGATGATGGTTGTGCAAGATTTGGGGTTTGTGCCAATAAATGCCAATATTTGAAATTCAAATTTGTTGAAATGACATGTAAGAGGGAAGGGAAAATGCAATAAATGCCACTTGGCTCAAGGCAAAGGACATGTAAGAGGTTTTAAATGCCTTGTTGGATGTACATGTTGACTTGGAATTTTTGAATTCAAATTGAGAGAATATTCCAAAAGATGCCTTGTGGGAAAATAGAGATTTAATAAATAAATTAAATCTATTTTCATGTGCAACTTGCATTATCTAGAGGATGTGACATGAGATGAGGTTAAATTAATCAAGGGTTTAATTAATTTAATAGGAGATTAGATGATGTGACTTATTTGACTTAGATTTATGGATTTATTTAAATCGATAAGAGAGGAATATGGTAAGAGGCTAATTAAATAAAGATTTTGATTTATTTAATTAAAAGGGATGGTGTTAGATTAAATCAAATAAGGTTTTAATTTATTTAATTTAATGGACAGACTTTAGGAATTTAATCAAATAAATTGATTATTTAATTAAATAGGGATAATAAGATCAGATAAATTGATTTAATTAACAGGAGATTGACTTGATTAGATAAAATGAATTATTTAATTAAGAGATGAATATTGATGAATTTAATCAGATAAGGAAATTTGATTAAATGATTAGACCGAGGAATGATTCAGGAAGAAATGGTGTTAGTAAGTCGGGATTAGGTGCACGATGTCAAATAATTATATTTTTGATGTCTATAATTGGGTTGTTGAATGTAGTTGTTGTAAGCAGCATATTGAATCACTTATTATATGTATTATGAAGCATATTTCTATTGTTGTTTGTAATTGAGAAGTGTGGTGAGTTTGTGCGAAGTTTGCTTCAACTACAATGATTGTTTTAGGTTTTCAATTAGAGATATGTGTAACTTGTTGAATTTATTCATGGTTGTTATCTATTGTATATGATAGAAAATATAATTTAAGTCCATGTGAAATTCAATAATAAAGCATTCTATCTCATTTGTATTTCACCCAATTTCTAGTTTTATGCATATTGGTGTTATTTCTAGAACACTTGATTTGCCATTTCTTGAATTTGATAGAAATTAATATTTCAAAATTTAAGATAAGTTCATTTTGTGTAAATCCTGAGATATTCTAGATTTGAGACAAGTAACTTGTGGTGTATCATTAAATTAATTAAAATTAAGATTTATTTTAATTTATGACATTATAGTGGTATCAGAGTCGTGATCTTGCTAGCCTGAGGGTTTGATCATATTTTTGCGAAAGGAAAGAGGAGTTAAAAGATGGCTGATATTGGTGATCCTAATACATTTATTTCCCTTTCAAATCCCATGGAATATTTAGCAAGAGATCTAGCAACCATCAGAGAAACTTAAGCTAATCAAGATGAAGGATTTAGAAATTCAATCCCATATAGTGATTATGTCACTATGATGCAAAGGATGTCAGCTACAAAGGGCCACAAACATCACCCAAGACATAGTAGAAGGGAAATCATAAAATATTCAGCTCCAAATTTTAATGGATCAAACAAGATCTCGATCAAAGCATGGTTATTAAAAATGCAAGACTATTTCCTACTTAGTTTCATGGAGGAGCAAGTTTCCATTTAGTATGTGATCTTACATCTTGAAGGAGTTGATCATGATTGGTGGTACCAAGGTATGAACACCCAAGTCCATATTCAGGTAGATTCTTTTGATGAATTTTTTCAAATTTTTATTGATAGATTTGAACAAAAAGTTTAATAGGAGTAGGTAGTTGTAGAAGAGTTCATAGCAGGAGAGTCTAATGCAGTGAGTGCTTTGAAGAATGATGAATGTGTGACAAAGTTTAAGGATCTCCTTGGACATACATGCAACAATGGAGGATAAGGATGTGCATGAAGGATAGGACAAAATGATAGTATTGGATCCTAGTTTGGATTCATTTAGTGAAGATGAACTAAGACTAATGTCTACCTTGATGTCTCTAGTGGAGCAATATTGATGATGAGCTCTTCAATGCACTTTCAAATGGTGGACATGGAGAAATCAAAGATGATGACATTGGAAAAATGTGTCTCAACCTTGCAATTACATAAGGTGTTGTTGATAGGTAAGTATGGGGGTAACACCCCCCCCCCCCCCGTGAGGGGTCTAGGGGGATCATCCACCTATTGGGGGTTCCCAAGGGCTTGAAGGTAGCACTCTCGAAAGCCAAATTTTATGTATATTTTATTATTGTAAATCTAGACCATTCATCATTAGGTCTCAGATTTGATAGTCGATATTTTAATGGCTTGACTTGCCCTAGAAGGTAGCCCTATTTTAAGAGGGTATTGTATTATGATTGTGTATTGTGATGTATTCCAATATTCTAATAGCAGTCGTGTTGCCTTTGCATTTTTGGTCAGTGATACTCCTGTGAGAAGCTTGCTCTGCAAGTATATTGTAATCTTTTTTTATTTCTGAATAATATATTGGGCATCTTATGGAGTGTAGGTTTTTCTCTCGAAAGGCTTTTCCCCACATAAATCATCGTGTTGTGGTATGCATTATATTTATGTTTAATTTTTTGTAACTATTATAAATATCTATAATTTTTTTCAAATTATCCTCCTCTCTAGTGTAGGAAGTTGTTTTGCTACCTTACCTTCCTTACAAATGATAGCTCCAAATTAGTTTGTGATGATCACTCATCCTATTTAACTGATGATATTTCAGGTGGCTTTGGGGTTGGCTTCCTAACAAATTCTATAGAGAAATATGAAGAAGAATTCAATCCCAAGAATATGGAGAGTGACTCTTTCAACTTGAGGAAACCACTCATGAGGAGCAAAGTGAATACTTATACCTTGATCAAAGCAATTATCAACCCTCTTTCACTTGCGATCCAGGTGTTTCAACATCTAATTGTGATGAGGATATATCTTGGGATTAATTTCTCTTTCATTCTAATGCTATTTTAGATCCATACTAGGAGACATGCATGGAGGATGGAATTGAGAAAGCTAATGCTTAAAGGTATGATATTGATCACAAATATGATTTATTATTTCCTAGTGATGATTTTGAGCAAAGACAAAAATTTTGATTATGAGAAAAGACATAGTAGCATTGTTGATTTGGATCCTCAACCCAATGCTACATATTTTCATCAAGAGGGAAAGGAGAATTTTATAATGTTTGGGATAGCCATGGTGATGACAGGCATGAAGGAGGTTCTTATTTTTGCATGCAATACAATGATAGTATTTCAATCTTGTAAAAATTTGAAGTTCGTGGGGAGAGTTGAAAGAATAAATTCTTGGTATCTACTAAAAATGTAGTACAAGTTTTATCTAGACTAGATAGCACACATAGGCATATAGATAGCATCATTCAAAATGCACCAAGAAGTAAAAATAAGCTTAATGCTTCCTATTCTAATTTGAAATAATGAAGAACACCATGGAAGAAATTAAAATATTGCTTATTTTCACATGATACATGATAGAGATATATGTTGAGAAGTTGTTGAGAAGATCTGGAATTGTTGTCATTGATGTCAAAACTTGAGATCTGGAAGGTTGTGCTCTAGGTGATATATAGAAATTATCTATCCTATGATGTTGTGTAGTATGGATGTTATCCTTGATCTGAATATGGCAGTACTTTTTTTTGGGACATTCGTGAAAGTTAGTTAATGCGAATTAATGAAGACTAATCTTTTGATGTTGGCTACCCAGATATCCTTGCTATCTGGACATTCATGTAGCATGTTACAAGTTTTGGTATGTCTAACTACATTTCTCTGATTAATACTAAAATTGATTGAAATCAAGATTTGGTCTTGGTTGTGTCATTCCCATCGGCTCCAAAATATACTTCATGTAATTCAAAGTTTGTTATCTTTTGGTAATTATGCTATCTTATGTATGACCTATTTATGGGTCCCTTGGTAATGTGGCAAGGAGATCTTTATGTGTGACCTATCCTTTGGGTTTGGTGCTAGCGTGCCAAGCCTTATTGAATATTTCAAGGTTGTGCTTCAAGCCAACTTTCTAGGTTGACTTACTTTGTTCTATGGGTACATATGTGTATATATAGAACATCTCTTTGGTTAAAGACAAGTGAGTGTCTGTGTGCGAACAAGGATGCAAAGGATTATATGATAAGAAACAAAGAATGAAGCAAAAGGAAAATTTTAGGAAGTAATCAGTAGTGTAGAGGTTGTGCAAGGAAAGTGGGCAGAAAATTTTTGACTAGATCTACTGCAGACAGATATTGTGCTCTAAACCAGAATTGACTTCATGCATATGTAGATGCAGCTTCATCAGTTCATTTTTGTCAGTGAGACTATTTTGTAATCAAATGTTTTTGTATTCATTGGGTAGTGAGCCTTACCTATAGTAAGCATTTTGGAAATTATCCTTTGCAAAAATCACCTTAATCGATGCTTTATAATTGAGAATTAGCATTCTCCATGGTTTTTCCCTTCTTGGGTTTCCATGTAAATTATAGTGTTCATTGTGCATGGTGTTTATGTGCTTTCATGTTCATATTTGTTTGATTATTATCTAAATGATTTTAGATTGCTCCAGATTAATTAAAGTCAAGAAAATTCTTTTATGATAACTGATTCACCCCCTCTAAGTTACCCGTACTATTCAACAATTGATATCAGAGCTTGGTCCCTTGCAGATAGAGCTTAACCGCTTGAGGGAGATCCTAGTAGTTTGAATAGATGGTAAGAGATTATTACTTTGATGAAGAACTAAAGACAATGTTAGATGACATGGAAAGCACGGAATCTAAAAATGAAGGATTGAAAGAAAACATCAGGGAGGAAAATGCTTGTATCTTAAAGCTAAGGGAGAAAATCCAAAAATTCAAAGCAAGACATCGAGAGGTCTGTGAGGAATTTAAGGAGTCAAAGGAAAGTGTTGTGAATCTAAAGCTACAATTGGATGAATGCAAGAAGAATGAAGAAAATCTCAAAGATACCATCAAATAGAAAATGGAAGAATGGAAGAAGATTAAAGAAAATATCAAAGATACCATCAAACATAAATTAGAAGAAAATGAGAAGTTAGATCAAGAGTTAAGAAAGTTGAAATCAGAAGTAAGAGTATGTGAAAGTAGCATAATTCTGGATCAACTCTTGTCCCTACAGAAATGTCACAAGGATAAGGGAGGACTTGGCTTCTCAAGTGAAAGCTCAAATTAGAACACTAAGGATAAAGACAAAGCAGTTGAAGCTGAAGCAAGATTTGTTGTAACAAGCAAGGTACGGAACTCTAGAACACCTACAAAAAGACCTTCGGTCAAGAAACCAAATGCTCAAAGGTACTTATTGTTTAATGGCTATTGTTTTCTATGTGAAAATTTTGGACATAAGGCTATAGATTGTAGAAGCAAGAAGGAATCGAGAGTACTCTATGCTTTAACTACCACAAATTTGGTCACAAAGCAAGTCATTACAAAAGTTAATTATCTAATCTAGCTAGAAGGAATGGAATGAATAATCTCTTTCATGGTAATTGCTATTTATTCCATGGTTATGGTCATAAAGCCAATCATTGCAGATCTAGGTTTCACTCAGTTAAGTCAAGACAAAGATGTTACAAGTGCAATCAACCCAGAAATTATGCTAACTCATGTAGATATGTTGCTTTAAAAAAACCTAAAAAATAAAAGAAGATTGCATAAGCAGGTGAATCTAAGAAGAAGATGGCCATGGTTTTGAAGAAAAAGGAAATGAGTGTGGGGATCTCTTATGTGGTACCGGATCTCAGTACAAGCTCTTCTGGAATCTAAGCCAACTGCCTTGGCTCAGGGGGAGTTTTGCAATGCATACCTGACGGTTCCCCTCTTTGAAGTAATATTGATATGTTTTCAACATGAATAAGCTCAATCCAGTTGGTGATGTATGATGAAGCGTAATCTAGCTGATTGAAAAGTGAAGTTTCAGTAAGCGATAAAATGATTGAAGAAGCTAAGTGCAATGATGGAATCTGTGTTGGTTGGTAGTGAATCTTGTGGTGGTATTTCACTGAGGCTGAAGGGAGTAGAGTTGGACGAATTTGATCATCAAAAGAGAAGGAAATGGAACTAGGTTTGAAGACTTATGAATTGTAGAATATTAAGTGGAAGTATGGCATCCCTATCGGAAAGCAAGTTTATAGATATTTGGAATGTATAGAAGATAAAGCAAATGAATCCAAAGTTTATTTCTCATCCCTACATATGGATTTTTTCTCTAGTATGTTAGTGTCTAGTGCTATGCCTATCAGTTAGTTTGAGGAGGGTTCCCCCTTTGGTAAGAAGGAGTTAGAGGTTGTCATTGGTGGTTCCCCTCTGGAACCTAAAAGGAGGAAAATTAACACAAAGGATGTCATCACTATCTTAGAAGAGAAGGAGAAGGATGAAGAGTCTATGCCTAGATATGACTCTTTCAATCTAGATGAAGTTCGTTCAGTGTTGGATGAGGGTGATATGAAAAAGATTGGTGAAATGTGATATGCCTACTCTCTAGTCAATAGGCCTAGAATTGAAGATGCCTTAGTTTATTATCTGCTAAAAAAGAGTATTATTGTTTCAGTTGTTTCTGACTCGTTACCAAATGATTTGGTAGAAGTTTTTGAAGAAAGGTTGTTGTAGGAAGGATCTAAAGGTCATAAGATCCAAGCTATGATTGAGAGAAGGTGTGTCAAAGCCAAACAAAAGTTATCAAAACACATTGGTGAGACAAGAGAATGCATTAAGGAGATGTCTAACATCTACAAGTACTGTATCTGGTGGCCTGCTACTGTTGACAACTTTAGAAGCATAATTAAAGCTATTGAATCTAAATTGAATGATATTGGGAAGTGTTTTGACTTCTTCAAAGATAAAGATGGAAAACAAAGAATAAGAGTTGGTGAGTTGCAAGTTGAGTTATTGTCTACTCAAAGACAAAGGGAAGATTTGGTTAAAACTTTTTGGTTGGTCAAAGAAATTGTTGAGGTCCAATTGGATCATCTCTCCAGGATCTATTTTCTGAGGTAGAGGATTGTGAACTTCAATGCCTGCCTCTGGATTGGTCATCATCATTTGAGTTTTTGATTCTACTGGAGAGTATGTGTTCCAGAATATTTTCTGCTATGCAAGCTTGGAAGAGGATTCTTCCAACTGTGAGAGAAAGGTACAAGAAAAATTTTCATGGGAAAAGTGTTATTTTTACTTGAGTTCTTGAATGTTCTTATTTGGCCCTTTGTCTTTGATGGAAAAAAGGGGGAGAAAATGAAGAGAAAAAAAAAACAAAAAGAGGGATTGAATTGCTTGATAAAGGGGGAGTGCTTGGAGTCTTTTGTTTGCAGTTTTTGTGTTGTTTTTTTTTTGCCATCAATGCCAAAGGGGCAGATTGTTGAGAAGTTTTTGAGAAGATCTAGCATTGTTTTCATTGATGTCAAAACTTCGGATCCGGAAGGTTGTGCTCCAGATGATATACAGAAATGATCTATCCTATGATGTTGTGTAGTATGGATGTTATCCTTGATCTAGATATGGATGTACTTCTTTTTGGGACATTTGTGAAAGTCAGTTAATGCAGAATAATGAAGACTCACTGATACATTTTGATCAATTTTTCAACGACGGCTCGTCAGAATTTCGACGGCTTCAGATGTCGAGCCGGAATTTCAACGTTTCAAATGTCATCAAAATTCTGATGCAATAATAGTGACAAACAACAGTCGAAATTCTGACAGGCCATTGTCGAAAAATTGCTCAAAATGTATCAATGACTAATCTTTCGATGTTGGCTACCCAAGTATCCTTGCTATCCAGACATTCATGTAGCATGTTACAAGTTTTGGTATGTCTAACTACATTTCTCTAGTTGATATTGAAATTGATGGAAATCAAGATTTGGTCTTGGTTGTGGCATTCCCATCAGCTCTAGAATATATTTCATGTAATTCAAAGTTTTCTATCTTTTGGTAATTATGTTATCTTATGTATGACCTATTTATGGGTCCCTTGGTAATGTGGTAAGGAGATCTTTATGTGCGACCTATCCTTTGGGTCCAGTGCTAGTGTGCCAAGCCTTATTGAATATTTCAAGGTTGTGCTTCAAGCTGACATGTTTTGCTAGGATGACTTACTTTATTCTACGGGTACATATACATGTATATAGAACATGTCTTTGGTTCAAGACAAGTGAGTGTGTGTGTGTGTGCGAACAAGGATGTGAAGGATTATGTGATAAGAAATAGAGAAGGAAGCAGAAGGAAAATTTTAGGAAGAAGTAATCAGTAGTGTAGAGGTTGCGCAAGGAAAGTAGGCAAAAGATTCTTGACTAGATTTGTTGCAAACAAATATTGTGCTCTAAACTAGAACTGACTTCATGCATATGTAGATGTAGCTTCATCGGTTCATTTTTATTAGTGAGACTATTTTGTAATCACATATTTTTGTATTAATTGGGTAGTGAGCCTTACCTACAATGAGCATTTTGGCAGTGAGCCTTTGTAAAAATCAGCTTAACTGGTGTCACCTTAACTGGTGCTTTATAATTGAGAATTAGCATTCTCTGTGGTTTTTCCCTTCTTAGGTTTCCATGTAAATTTTGGTGTTCATTGTGCATGGTGTTGTTATGTGCTTTCATGTTCATATATGTTTGATTATTATCTAAATGATTTAAGATTGCTCAAGATTAATTAAAGTCAAGAAAATTGTTTTATGATAATTGATTCACCCCCCCTCTTAATTATTTGGACTGTTCAACAATTGGTATCAAAGCTTGGTCCCTTGCAAATAAAGATTTACAACTTGAGGGAGATCTTGGTAGTTTGAATAAATGGCAGGAGATTATTACTTTGATGAAGAACTGAAGACAATTTTAGATGACATGGAAAGGACGAAATCTGAAAATGAAGAATTGAAAGAAAACATCAAGGAGGAAAATAATTGTATCTTAAAGCTAAGGGATCCAATCCAGAAATTCAAAGCAAGACATAGAGAGGTCTACAATGAATTTAAGGAGTCAAAGGAAAGTGTTGTGAATCTAAAGCTACAGTTGGATGAATACAAGAATACTGAGAAGAAAATATCAAAGATACCATCAAACAAAAAATGGAAGAATGGAAGAAGATTGAAGAAAATCTCAAAGATACCATCAAAAAGAAATTAGAAGAAAATGAGAAGTTAGATCAAGAGTTAAGAAAGCTAAAATCAGAAGTAAGAGTATGTGAAAGTAGCATAATTCTGGATCAACTCTTGTCCCTAAAGAAATGTCACAAGGATAAGGGAGGACTTGGCTTCTCAGGTGAAAGCTCAAATTAGAACACTAAGGGTAAAGACAAAGTAGTTGAAGCTAAAGTGAGATTTGTTGTAACAAGCAAGGTACATAACTCTAGAACACCTACAAAAAGACCTTTGGTCAGGAAACCAAATGCTCAAAGGTACTTATCATTTAATGGCTATTGTTTTCTATGGAAAATTTTGGACATAAGGTTGTAGACTATAGAAGCAAGAAGGAACTAAGTACTCAATGCTTTAACTACCACAAATTCATTCACAAAGCAAGTCATTGCAGAATTCATTATCTAATCTGGCTAGAAGGAATGGAATGAATAATCTCTTTCATGGTAATTTCTATTTAGG
The DNA here is from genome assembly GCA_007258455.2 of Sequoia sempervirens. Taxonomy (NCBI): domain Eukaryota; kingdom Viridiplantae; phylum Streptophyta; class Pinopsida; order Cupressales; family Cupressaceae; genus Sequoia; species Sequoia sempervirens. Next base: position 48,171 of record VDFB02088322.1, read on the forward strand.
CTATGGTTATGGTCACAAATCTAATTAGTGCAGATATAGGGTTCACTCAGTTAAGTCAGGACAAAGATGTTACAAGTGCAGTCAACCCGAACATTATGCTAACATGTTGCTCTGGAAAATCCTGAAAACAAAAAGAAGATTGCAGAATCAAATGAATCTAAGAAGAAGACGGCCATGGTTTGGAATAAAAAGGAAAACAAGTGTGGGGAGATCTTCTGTGGTATTGGATCTTGGTATAAGCTCTTCTAAAATTTGAGCCAACTGCCTTGGCTCAGGGGGAGTTTTGCAATGCATATCCTGATGATTCCCCCTCTGAAGTAAAATTGATATGTTTTCAACATGAATAAGCTTGATCTGGTTGGTGATGTATGATGAAGCTTAATCCAGCTAATTGAAAATCAAAGTACAATTGATGACATCATTGATGTAAGGTTTTGGCGGAAAAATCATCATAAGAAATTAAGGATAAAAGGTGGAGTTTCAAATCATTTCTCATAGTTTGCAAAGAAGGAAAAGAAGTTTTGTTGAGTGATAAAAGGATTGAAGAAGCTAAGCACGATGATGGAATCCATTTTGGTTGATAGTGAATCCTATGGCAGTATTTTGTTGAGGCTAAAGGGAGTAGAGTTGGATGAATTTGATCATTGGAAGATGAAGGAAATGCAACTAGGACTGAAGACTGATGAATTGCAGAATATTAAGTGGAAGTCTGCCATCCCTATCAAAAAGAAAGTTTATAGATATTTGGAATGTATGAAGATACATCAAATGCATGCAAAGTTTATTTCCCATCCCTATAGATGGATATGTGCTTTGGTATGTTAGTGTATAGTGCTACACTCTATTAGTTAGTCTAAGGAGGGTTCCTCCTCCAGTAAGAAGGAGTTAGAGGTTGTCATTGGCGGTTCCCCTCCAGAACCTAAAAAGAGGAAAATTAACACAAAGGATGTCATCACTATCTCAGAAGAGAAGGAGAAAGATGAATAGTCTATGCCTAGATCTGACTCTTTCAATCTAGATGAAGTTCGTACAGTGTTGGATGAGGGTGATATGAAAAAGATTGGTGAAATGTGGTATGCCTGCTCTCTGGTCAGTAGGCCTATAATTGATTATCTACTCAAAACAAGTATTACTATTTCAGTTGTTTCTGACTCATTACCAAATGATCTGGTAGAAGTTGTTGAAGAAAGGTTGTTGTGGGAAGGTCTAAAGGTCATAAGATCCAGGCTATGATTGATAGAAGGTGTGTCAAAGCCAAATAGAAGTTATCCAAACACATTGGTGAGACAAGAGAGTGCATTAAGGAGATGTCTGATATCTACAGGTACTGTCTCTGGTGGCCTGTTGTTGTTGACAACTTTAGAAGCATAATTGAAGCTATTGAATCTAAATTGAATGATATTGGGAAGTGTTTTGACTTATTCAAAGATAAAGATGGAAAACAAATAATAAGAGTTGGTGAGTTGCAAGATGAGTTATTGTCTACTCAGAGATAGAGGGAAG
>VDFB02088323.1:0-10369 GCA_007258455.2 Sequoia sempervirens
GAGGCCCATCGGACCAACACCACCACCAGAACAACCAACAACAACATTACATATTCATGTCTTCCACTAAAAGCCTCTCAAGGGTCCCAAGATAGTCAGAAGGTAACCCCTCCCTTCCACTAATATCCCAGCCATCCACATTCTCAGAGGCCCACTTCGCCAGGCAATCAGCCACTTTGTTCCATTCTCTAGGGATATGACAAAAGGACACAAAATCCAGGGAACTGCAAAGACTCAGAATCTGTCTCACCACAAAGGCTAATTGCCAACTAACATCATCCAACCTCTGGTTGTTCAACATATCCACAACAATTTGAGAATCTGACTCACAAATGATCCTCCTCCATCCTAAAGAACATCCACGCTCAACAACAATCTTAATAGCAAGGGCCTCCATCAGATTATTAAAATGTCGAACTTTGTAAATAGAGAAGAAAAAAACCGCACCACCCACATTACCTCTACCAATGCCCCCCACACCAGCATGACCAGGGTTCCCATGAGAAGAGCCATCCGTATTAATCTTTAGGACCCCCACCGGGGGAGGCGTCCACCTTCCATCCCAACATACCCATTGCTTGACATGACGGGGTCTTCTTCCGGCAATGCTTCCCCTTCTCCTATCCCCTAGGTTTAAATTCCGCAAAATAGCAAGATCACCAAGATCAGTATTTTCAGACATATCACACTTAGCTGAAATAGTATCTTGAAGCCTGCTAAGTATCTTCTTCCATAATTGAAAACTTCCCAATTTGGATCCACAAAAAACTCTATGGTTCCTCTCCAACCAAAGGTTCTAGAGGATGAAAATAGGCCCAACAAATCAGGCCACCTGCAGGAAAGAAGTCTTCACTGGAGGCCTGCCCAAACTCTCCCAAAAATCAATTAGAGAGGTAGCATGAATACAACCATGATGCCAAGCCTCCCACCATCTATGCCATATCTCTCTAGAGAAAGGGAAAAGAAAGAACAAGTGGGAGGTACATTCCTCACTGTGTGAACAAAGGAAACAAATAGAAGGTCCCTGAAAACCTCGCTTGCGAAGATTTTCCCAAGTGAGGCACTTCTTCTGAGCAAGCAACCATAAGAAAAAGTTGCATTTGGGCCAAGAAAAGTTGTCCCAAACCTTCTTCCACCAGTGCACCTCAGCTGGACCATGTAAGTTCCTGTCAAGCATAGCATAGCCTTGAGCCACAGTAAATTTACCTTTTGGACTAGGACTCCAAGCCAACACATCCCTCTCGTTAAGGGACCTACAGAGCCTGCCCTCCAAAACTCTAGTAAGAACAACACGATCCTCATTAGAGCCACCCATGGGCCACTCCAGCGGGTCCTTCCAACAAGCCACCATAGCCTGAACAATACACTTGACTGTTTTAAAATGTTCCACCTTAGTCCATCCAGCATTAGAAAAAATATTGCAAAGAGGTTGAAGCTGAGGGAAGCTAGAAAGAATGGGAGGGTGGCCATCCCAAGAGTCTTGCCAAAACAGGGCATTAGAGCCTCTATGAAAGATCCAGAAGAGACCTTCCTTAATTAGTTGAGCTCCCCTCTTAAGGGTATCCCAAATACAAGAACCTTTACCCAACAAAGCAAGCTGTGGCACATCAAGGCTATCGGCCCCAGGAAGGTACTTGTGGGCAAGAATCTTAGCCCAATCCTAATCCTGATTGTTACACCACCTCCAGTACAACTTAGCAGCCAAGGTCATGACTACAAGAGCCATAGACCTAAGATCGAGGCCCCTAGCATGCTTCGGCCTGCAAACAGACTCCCACTTGACCAGACTCCACTTCAAGGAAAGAAGGCTGCCTAACCAAAGAAACTGCCGAGACAAAGCATGAAAATCCCTCACAAAGGTGGAAGGGGGAACTTGCACACAACACCTATAAATGGGGAGAGACTGCACCATAGTCTTTAGAAGAACCACTCTCCCAGCAAAAGATAACCATCTAAAAGTCCAATGACTAACCTTACTCCTAAATTTATCCAAAATCCCCTGCCAGTAGTCCCTACGCTGAGATCCCAAAGCCAAAGGGATCCCAAGGTACATCAAGGGAAGAGAACCGATCTGAAATCTAAGGATCCTAGATATCCTGCTCTGAATAAGTTGAGGGGTATTAAAGAAATAAATGAAGGATTTGTTATCATTAATACACTAACTTGAAGCCTTCAGATAGATGTCTAAGGCTCTCCTGAAGTTCACAGCCTCACTAATCCTAGCCATGCCCATCAACCCAGTATCATCCACAAACTAAAGATGAGAGTAGGAAGGAAGATAATTGTTCCAACTCCAACCTTGGATAAGACCCTGCCTCACCTGAGATTTAATAAATCTTTGAACCCTACATACATGATAATGAATAAATAGGAGATAAAGGGATGCAGGAGATCACACAAGCACCAACAAATAGAAGGGTTCCCCCCATTAATAAGAACTAAGAATGAGGTGAGTACCACATTTAAGAACCCAATTCACACCTCATCAAAGGTAAAAACCAAGAATTTTTGTAGAACTCCCGACTCACAGTCATAGCTTTTAGCATAGACGTAAACATAGCCTTCTCATAAGAGTTGTATAGGTGGGCAGCTTCCCATTGCTATCCTAGCTTCATCAAAAATTTGTGTACTTGACAAAACCACCCTGCTCCACGAGGAGATTAGAGTACCAAAGGAATTGAATGCGGAGTCTCTTAGCAGTATTTGGTGATGATCTTGTAAACAACATTACATAAAGCAATAGGCCTGAATTGAACCAGGTGATTAGCTCCCTCCTTCTTAGGAATGAGAGCCAAGAAAGTAGAGTTCATGGAATTGAGCATCTGTTTACTCCTATTGGATTCTTGAACCACCTCAAGGAGATCAAACTTTATTATTTCCCAGAACTCTTGAAAGAACTCAATCGAAAACCCATACGGGCTAGGAGCCTTACCTTTTTTCATATTAAACACCACTTTCTCTAATTTGGGTAGCAAAATAGGGCATAAGAGAGCCCCATTCATCTTAGGAAAGACCAGGTGGGGAATACAGTCCAAGATAGCCCTTTCCTTAGCCTTAGAAGCAAGATCCTCCCTGGAAAATAGGTTTGAAAAATTATAGTTGACCGCTTCCTTGGAAATATCAGCACAGGAAGAGAGTTGAGCCCCCTCAGGTGATACAAGAGAGGAGATAGAATGCCCTTGCCTCCTAGCCTTAACTGAATTATGAAAGAATGTAGTGTTCCTATCCCCCTCCTAAAGCCAATCAACATGAGATTTTTGCTTCCAGAAGATCTCCTCTCGAAGCTCCCACTCTTCTAAACCCTTTAGAGCCAAAGACTCAACTTTACTCAACTCAAAGGTCAACCCTTGGTCCCGAATCAGATAAGTGATGTTATCCAACTTGGACTAAGTAGCCATCTTCTGAGCATCCAGGTTCCCAAAACATTGTTTATTCCATCTCTTAAGCCTATACTTCACATGTTGAAGCCTTTTACTGAAAGTGAACATGGCCGTCCCATGGGTAGGCATCCCCTCATACCACCAATCCCCCATAAAATCATGTAGAGACTGATCTCTTAACCACAACAACTAAAATTTGAAAGAAGGATTTTTGGTGACTCCATAAGCGGTGACAAAGAGCTTGATAGGCTAGTGATCAGAGCCCCTCCAATCAAGAATTTCTAAACTGGTGAGCAACCTACTATTCATCCAATAGTAGGAAACTAGAAATCTATCAAGCCTTTCTGAGATAGCCTCAACACCACATCTCCTATTGTTCCATGTAAAGACACCATTGGTAGGATTCACATCAATGAGATTCAAGGAAGCAATCATATCCTTGAGCAGATTTTCAGAAGGGTCAAGCTTGGCTAGCCCACTGCATTTTTCATCCAAACAAGTAGCAACATTAAAATCACTAGCCATGATCCATGGGAGAAATAGGTCTAGGGCCTGAATGAATTTGATGTGAGCCCAAAGATTTGACTTACTTGAAAGATTAGTAGGAGCATAAATATTGGATAAAAGACACCTCTCTCCAGTCTCAAAACTAGAGACAACCAGAGAAATGGAAGACCAACTAGAAATCCACCATAAGGGGAAAAATTTCCTTAGGTTCCAGAAGCAATCTGACCCCCCTAAACTATTCAAAGCACCTACCCCCTGCCAATTTCCCTGGGGCTAGATACGCGAAGCAAAATTATCCAAACCATCCACTGTAAGCTTAGTTTCCTGAATAAAGACCACATCAGGAGATTGAGATTCAATTAGTCTTCGAACAACCTTTTGTCTAGGGATGTTGTTCAACCCCCTTACATTCCATGATAAAACAATCATTTATGGGGGTGGGAGAAGTGGGAATCAATGGGTTTCATAGACCCAGACTCAACCAAAGTATCACCCATAATCTTGACCTTCTCTTGATCAGTCTTCCTTCCACTCCTTGATGGTTTATCAAGCATCCCATTTTTAAAGGATTTTTGTTGTAAACCTAAACCAGGAGGAGCTTTGTTTCCCTTCACAGAATTTGAGGCTCCATTAGGAGCAGGAGGATCAGGATCCACCACCACAAAACTCTTTGGAGCTTGTGACCCCTGAAGGTCCCTGATATCCTGAACCTGGGAAGGAAAATCCATAGCCAACTGTACAACTTGATGGTCCTCTAGAGATAAAATATGATCCTATTTCTTTGCATCCTCATCCTAAACCTCATGCAGACCCTTAGCCCCAGAAGAGAGCTCAACTGGAATACCTTCCTCTTGGACCAAGTCCTCAAGAACATCAAACCTGTTAAAAATGCCATCATTCTGTCTATCCAACCAGGTTCTCTTCTTTCCCTTGCCTTTGTTACGGGACTTAACCTGAGTAAAACCCTCATTATCTACAAGTTCATTGGACAAAGGAGCCTTCCCCTTATTCCCCTTAGAAGGTCTAGAGGTAGCCAAGGGGGAGGATTTATTTTTGGGTCATTTGCAGTGTAAATGACTATATTCATTACAAATTCTGCATCTAAAAGGTAGGGTCTCGTAATCTAGCTGTTGGATCCAAGAAGATGATCCCAAGTGAATTTCCAAAGAAACTGGTGATGGGTTATTTAAATCAACTTCTACACAAATACGAGCAAAATAAATTACCTTATGATCTTGAGTTTGTGTAGCCGATCCCACAGGTTTTCCAAGAAGCAATGAGATTGAGTGAAGAATATCTTCCCTCTAGAATTCCAAAGGAAGCCTCGGCAAACAAACCCACACATGAACTCGTGAGGGGATCTCTTTGGAAGAGTTGAAGCCCATGTGCCAAGGCTTAATGAAGAGCCCCACCTAGTTAAAGAAATAAGGGCCACCTTCGAAAGATCTATTCCTATCCGATATGCTTGAGAAAATAACCAGAAAATAATTAGTAGCAGCCAAAATAATCTCCATATCGCCTTCTGGGTTCCAAACTCGATGTGCCCAGGAATCCAACATAGGTAGAGAAAGAAGAAGGCCCAAAAATTTTCAAATAAGGGCATGATTACACTAGTATTCAACATCCTCTAAAACTTGCTCAAGTTGAATAACCAAAACAGGTCTATCCTCGGATCTCTCCAAACATCCGTTTACTTTTTTAATTCGAAACATCCCTTTTGAAGAGGATACCCCATCCCCAGACTGGGGTTTACCCATCGGATCCTTACCATTGGCATGTAACAAAGAAGATGGCTCTACTATATCTAAATCCCCAGAGGAAATCTCAGACATAACACAACCCTGAGTCTCCATGGACCGAATAGCACCACCCCACCAAAAGGAGAGAAACCGGGCACAAGATCCACAATCTCAGATCGCAGAAGACACCCGCCAAGGAAATGTCAAGCGCAGAAGAAAACATAGAAATGACATTTGCCCACAAGCCAAACAACAATAGTCGAACCTGTTCAACCCACACACCCCCAGCCGAAAAGCAAGCACACCCTAAGAATGCACCACCATGACAAACACGAGCACAGCAATGCCGTAGGAAAACGAAGAGCTGAAAGCACGCGCCCCTAAATTTCTCTCACCCAAATGATAGGAGCCATCTAACTTTTGTCCATTGTATAATTGTTCTCAAATACATAGCTTTTAAAAGTATGTTATTAAAAATATTTTTTGTTTCACGAAAATTTTTATTGTTTTTTGCTTTTTTCTAAAATATGTTTGATTTTGTGTTTTTTTTGTGATGGATTGTGTTGACCTCCTAGAGCGAGATTGTTTTGAAAGTCTAAATAAATGGATATTTTAAATTCAATCTCATTTTTTTCCTCCATAATTCAACTTCAAAAATTTCCCTCCACCTCAAAATTTCCCTCCATAATTCAACCTCAAATTTTTCCCTCCACAATTTGACATCAAAATTTTTCAGCAATTTTTTTCTCTACATTTTTTTTAGTAAACTTATTTAAATTTTATATAGTTCAAAAACATTATCATATATTTTAAAAAATAAAACTGGTTATAAACATATTTAACATAATAAATCTAAATCTATAATATGGAACTTGATTTAATATATTAAATTTATATAAAATAAAATATTAAGTATAAAATAAAATATATAAATTACTTTACTTTGCCACTATTTATAAAACTTATAAATGTGTTTATTTAAATAAACTACATAACATAATAAATCTAAATATATAAAATCATAAATTTTTATATATATAAAATTATAAATATATAAAATCAAAAAGAAAGTGAACTTGAGTTTTTTAATAAATTATAATAGAAATATATGTTACCACTTTTTTTTAAAAATGAACTTGAGTTTAATATTTTTTAAATCAAAAATCAAAAAATCAAAAAAAGAAATAATCTAAAATGAAAAGTGAACTTGAGTTTGTCAATAGAAATATATGTACCACTTTTTAAAAAATAATGGACTTGAGTTTTTTAAGGAATTATAATAGAAACATGTGTCCCCACTTAACTCATGTAGTAATTTATATTTTAATATTTAAATAATTTTATTATTTGAGATAATTTTCTTTTAAGGCCTCCTTAGGAGGCCCATTTTTATGTAACACAGAGGTAGAAGTGAGGTAGAGGGAGGGAGGGTGAATGGATATAGAAAGTACACAAGGAAAGGGAGAGAGAAGTAAGGTGGGAGGGATAGAGTAAGATATAGGTAGATAAAGAGGGTGATGGGAGATAGAATTAGAGAGGGAAGGGGAGAGAGATTTACAAATAGAGAGGGAGATAAATAAGGAGAGAGAGGGAAGGAAAGAGGGAGGGAGAGGTTATAGGTAATGGGAGAGAGGTAGGGTAAGAGGGATAGAGTGAGAGGTAGGTAGAGAGAGTGAGGGTGAGTGGAGATAGATAAGTAGAGAGGGGAGGAGAGAGAGAGAGAGGGGTAGAGAGGAGATAGAGAAGAGAGATATAGATAGCTATCTAAAGGGAGATAGGGGGAATTAGGGAGGGATGGAGTGAGAGGTTGGTAGAGAGAGATGGAGAGGGTAGATAGAGAGAAGTAGAGAAGGAGGGAGGGAGTGAGAGGTAGATATAGAGAGGTGGAGTGGGAGAGATATAGGGAGAGGAAGGTAGACAGAGAGAAAAATGGAGATGGGAGAGAAAGAGTATAGACAAAGAGAGAGGTAAGGTGGGAGGGATAGATGGAGAGGTAGGTAGAGAGATGGAGAGTGAGTGGAGGATCCCTTGTGAAGATTTTTGTGTTCTTCTCATTTTAATTTTCAATCAAATATAAGTAGTATATTATTGAGTAAATCAGTTTAGTATCTTAAGAAAGAGTGGTTGTAGGTCATTCAACTCTTTCTTAAATTGATTAATATATTTCAGCCATCAAACCATAAATCATAAACATATATTTGGATATTATGTTTGTATGTAAAAGCTATATAAGTTATCTCATGTGGTAAAAACGTTTTCAAGTAGAAGTGATATGAAATTGATATCATTATCAAAGGAATATTGTCATTTAAATTGATTTTGGATATTCTCTAAGTACTTCCTTCAATTGGCCAACTAGGAGGAAGGATCCACTCCTCAACCACCGATTGAACATATTTTCATATTATTTTTTGTAAGGTATGATTTCTGTGTATGAATGATTTTAATGATTTATTACTTGTGTGATATAGATTTAGTGTGACTAGATTTTAAAAGTAATTTAAGTGTTTAGAATTAATGATTGTTCTTTTGAAAACAATTTATACAGCTCCTATCACCTAAAATTAATAATTCATGTCACATGAAAGTAATAGTTCATTTCGCTATAATTGTGTCATTATAATTCTTATAGTTTAGAAGTATTTTTTATTTTTAATAGGTTTGAAAGAATTTCAAAAGGATTTATTTTCATAGAGCGCATTCATTCAAGACTTAGATTGTTGCTTTCATCCCTTGAGAAAATTACCACTACATCTTTTATAAGTTTATGCCCGAGATTGACATAAAGGTAAAACTAAACTATATAATACAATAATATCATCAATTAGGAAAAATAGTAAATGTGTCATTTTTAAACCAACATTTTGGTGTCATTTCTAGGGAAATTAGTTAAAGGCTTGAAATTCTAGTAAGTTGAGTTAGGACCAATGCGCCAAGGAGACATTTTATGCAATTGTAAACCTTGTCTAGGCAATTAACCTTGATTTGCATTGTATTAAGTATAAATGCATGAGTTGTGTTAGAGATGACAAATGTAGATTTTTCAAAGTTAGTTGGACTCGATCTTGAGAAGTGTGTGATTGAATCAACTACTATTTAGTCTGATCTTGAATCACCATCTAGTACATAATAATAATTACCTAATTCTTCAAAAGATTCTTTTAAGATCATCACTCCCGAGTTTGCCAAACAATTTGAAGAATTTTATGAGCTATGAAGTGCTAAGCCTTAAGAAAGTAAGCAATCTGTCATTTTTTTCTTTTTATACACCTTAGGCATTTGAAATTATGGTCAATAATAATAACAATGAAAACAATAATGAATGATCTCTTGTTAACAATAATCTTGTTACCTTTAAATTTCCTATTGCCCATCCTACAAAAGATGCTCCTATGAAAAATATACCCCATTCTTCCTTACTAGTTTTCAAAGGACTTTCTATGGAGGATCCTGATATGTTTTCATTTGAGTTTGATGTCTTATGTCATAGTTCTTACTACTAAAGTGATACTCAAAATATTAAGTTGCTTCTAGCCACATTGAAAGATGCATCATTACAATGGTTTTATGGGCCTAGGCCCACTCTCTATTCGCACATGGGACATTATGAAGGAAAAATCCTTGACAAAGTATCAAGAGTAGTAGAAGACCAAGGAGGTTTGAGATGAGATCTTTTGTACGATGCAGCAAAAAGAAGAAACTTTGGAAGATTACCTTGAATGATTTGCATTCAATCTCTAGAGACAAAGAAAAACAAAGCTAACCAATGAGGCTATTAAGATGCTTTTTCTTAGAGGAATTTGTGATTAATGCATTGATGTTTTGAATCTTATAGATGGTGGAGACATTTCTAAATTAGGATTTGATGACATGTGATATTTGTAGGAATTACTCAAGATCTACTCGATCTATAAGGGGCTATCCTCGAAAGCATGTCTCCTCTAGAAGTACAACAAGTATCACTAAGTATGTGTTGAAAATGGAGGTAATTATGTATCTTTAGAACTTGTAAAACTATTATACTATAGATCTAATTAAGTGTTCTTTGTTACAATATATTTGTGGATGATTATCTGTTTAATTCATTTTAATGTTTGTAGAAGTAGACAAAAGATTGTAGAAGAATAAGACCAGAAGAAAGAAGTTACACAACATATACCATGGAGAAACCTTCTCAGGAAAAATCTCCACCAAGAATCAATGTATTATTTAATCTCAGAATAAGATTACAATAATTCCAATCCTTGCTTGAGATGATTCTTTTGCCTTCAACAATTCTTCTTCACAACTTGCAATAAAATCTAATAAACTCTCTTCAACTTGCTATAATATATAGACAATAATGAGTCTTGTAAAATCCAAAGAGTTTATTGTATCAATGGGAATTTTCCTAAGGTTAGATGATTGGATTATAAACATAAAACCCCAAAGAAAGCTATTAAGCACAATGAAGGAACAATAATAAACAGAACGATTATACCAGATAATCCTCAAAGCCTCCATGAATCACCTCCTTAGCACCTTCTAACTTGCTACAAATATGTGATTGTTGCCCTCAAATTTCAGTGTGTGAGCAATAACTATGACAAAGGACAATCCAAAGCAAGGTTTGAAGGATTTAAATGACTATAATGCTATCATGCAAATGATAAACATTAAATTGATGTAAATATGACTATGCCCATGACAAGAAATCCTAAGACTCAATAAGCAATGAGATCAAGTATGGAAATGCAAAAGAAG
>VDFB02088325.1:0-12473 GCA_007258455.2 Sequoia sempervirens
CAGCATCTCTTACTCCGGACTCTGTTGATGTTCTCGAGGCTATGAGGATCACGAGTCAAGCAACCAAGAGTTGGGTGACCAATATTTCAAAACAGATGGAGCAATTCTTAGAGAAGTGCGCCCAAACTTATGACAGATCTGCCTTGCTTATGACTGAAGTTAGTCAAGTTGAGGATAATTGGGAAGATTTCCAGTACGTACAGGACAAAGTGATACCTCGTTTGAGGGTTCTAAAGGAAGTTTCCTTGCAAATATTGATCCAGGAAGGCGTTATCGAAGAAGGAGCCTCATATGATTTCAGCAGGTGGTATCATTCCTTATTGGCTAAAAGGAAGACATATGACGGAATGAAGGAAGAATGTGCTGCTATACGGAGCGCAGTTGAGAAAATTCAGTTCAAAATTCTCACTTCTCTTGAAGGATTAAGAGGACAGGAACATCATGATGCAAATGGCTTAGATTTAGAAGGACTGAAGAAAAGTGTGATGAACATTTACTTCAAGGAAGTGCAGGTTATTACAGAGAATCAGCTTGATGATATGTCTTCCCTTTTGACCTTCATGGATAACTTTCAGAAGCAGGAGGCTAGATGGGAAAGTACTTTCACTCAATGCCTGGAAACCTTGGACGTAATCGGAGTGCAACTGGATGTGCCGAGTATATCAATGGAGGAACTTGATTCTGTGTTAGCCAAATTTCTTGCATTTGCAGCTAAGGAGCGATCCAAAGGGAATTGCATTCTGGATTCCCACTTGCTCGAATGATGTGCAAGGTGTCACCATTTTCCATACTCCAAGTGGCTTGTTCTGCTTGCGCCATGTGTCCTTTGAGTTGGTTATGCTTTTAGGGTTAGGGTTTATCAAATTTAATCTTGGCCATTGATCTCAAATTTAATATTGGTCGTTGCTTTGTAATTGGGGTGCCTATATAAACCCCACTCATTTCATTTATTCAGGGAGAGACTTATGAAATTGTTGCAATATTGCTGTTTAAATAATAAGTGGATTCAGAGTTGAGCATTTGTTATTTTTATGAGCCCGCATGGTTTCATTGACTTCTTCAAATAGAGTAAATTTGCTTTCAAGTATTTTAGATGAATGAAAGATTGATAGTGTTGGAAATAGTGGAATTAGTTCATACCTTTTTCAATTGAATGATTTTCAATTTGATGTGTAAGGTTAGTCTGAACATTGAAATTGCTTGACTTGAATTCTATTACCTATATGCATTGATCGAATTGATGGTGGTATTGTGTAATAGGATATCTTTTGTAAACCCATTGAAGATTGCACCGTCTTTGTCTAGTTGTAGTACTGTGCTTGGCGAAGCAAAGATTGGTTTAAATTTCACTATCCAACATTTGTCTCTTAAGTTCGTAGGAATAGTTTTGCATAAATCAAGTTCCTTTACCCTCATCCCCTTTTTCATTTTATTCTAAACTGAAAATCCCAAAAATATAAGAGCATTCAACGTTACATCAATCCAAATCCCTACTTTGAGTAAGTTCATTATTTCAGGTCCCTTTGTGAAATCAGCATATTACATCATCCATTGAGCTTGTCCATCCCCCAAAACGGAACATTGGAATTACCATATGACCTTTCTAGCAATCTTAGCATAAGAGGTAATTTTTCAAGAGAGGATAGAGCTGCCTTTGGGCATTCTTTTATTCTAGGTGTTTGGTGTGTCACGAAACATGCATCAACTGAGGTCATAATGCTACCTGCTGGTGTGATAAGAAAAATGGAAGAACTGAAGCTCATTTTCGGCTTCCCTCGCTGCCTGAAGTGAAGGACATACTTTGTCTGAATTCCCCATGATGATTGGGAAGTTGAGTCCTCCCTTCTTCTTTCTCTTCTGAATCTTATCATAGGCAATGAGTTGCCTAGATATCTCTAACATCAAAATTCTATTTGTTGGGTACTTGGGCAATCTATACGGGTATGAAGAAAATCCTTGTAGCATGATGTAAGTAAACTTTGGAAACTGAATAAACCAACACCCATACCTTTCTATTAATTCTTGAGCTTCCCTCGAGATCCTGTGATGGGTTCTTTGCTGAAGCAATCTCGTTATATGCATGGTGAAGGCATCATTGACTCGCTTGTAATGGGACGTGCTTGTCAGGTGCAACTGTGGACAAGCCTCATGAATTTTGAACTGATGAGAACCACACCCGATTGGCTCCTTGTATGATATTCCCTTGTACTTCGTCATACGAGCCAACATGTAAACAATGTATGAGCCCATATAGAATGTCTTCGTTCTCCTCAAACTCCAGAGCTACTCTTGCAAATTGTCACTAATCATCATCGCCCAATTGATATGCTCTTTCCCTTCTAGCATGAGGTTGATATAATAGAACATCCAAGACTCAAAGATGAATGCTTAAGGACAACCTCCAACCCTGCTGATCATCATGATCAAGTCACAGTACTCCTGCTTCAAATCATCTGATATTATCTGCTTCGGCAACTTCGTGCGAGAGGGCTTGGGCTTGTTCATCCAGCAAGCGTTGATCATATCAGCACATCTCTCGAATGTTGAAGCATACATTCGCTTAGCACGTTCTCTTGTCTTGTAAATCATCCTCTCGTGTGATGGAATTCCAAATGCTTCACCGATAGCCGCAAGTGTGAGGTTGGCAAACAATCTACCATCAGGTGAGACATAGACCTGTGATCAGGGTCGTGGCAGTTAGCACACTCCATAATTAGCTTTGGACACTGAATTGCTAGCGGAAAACTAGCAGCTGCATATAGTCCACTCCGAACAATATTGTGCGAAGTGACTGAAGGACAATGGCTTCCAACTCCCATCATTCGACTTTTAAAAGCCTCCATGTTGAAAGAGCCCAAATTCCTGTCAGCCAACTTGCCCAACTTCGAAGAGAATTTCAACTCTGGCAGGAATGACTTGCTCAGCTTCTTGATAACAGTCTGTCTGGATGCAACATTATTATCTCTGCCAGTTGCTCTTACTTTAGCCATCCTGCAAAAACAACAAATAGTCATTAGATATTTAACTTAGAAAATAAAATCACATTGGGGCTGCCAGTCGACTTTTGAAAAAATGAGGAGCTTCAACGTGCAATTCTAACTTCAAACCTCAATACTTCTTTAGCAACTTTGAACTTAGAAAGACTTAGAAAGTTTTCCAAGCAAGCCTCAGCAAATTCACTACTTAGAGAAAATCGGCCAACTTCACTCCAGCTACTTCTCAGCACTTAGACTCCTTCAAATTCGCACTCTTCAAAGTTCAGCTTCAACAATCCTCTTTTACTTCAAATCGAACTTCTTCACCAAGTTTTAGCTTGCACTGCAATCCTTACTTCAGAGCTCAAGTCGTACTTCTTCAGCTGATGGAGGAAAGTGCAACAACTTCACAGCTCAAATAGCCGAGTCAAATTCTAGAAGAAACTATCTTTAGCCAGTTTATTAAATTTCCACTACTCCTTTGTAGGAATTCGAATTTCCCTCCTCTGGCAGCTGCAACACTTGTCATCTAGCATCGGGAATATTTTGACCTTCTAGAATTTCCAAAAAATTCACTTCACTAGTCAAGGCGTACTTAGCATTTTTAATTCATTTTTTTTGGAAATATTAACTTCAACTGCATCTTTAAGAAATTCACTTCACCAACTGAAGTGTTGTCAATTGATTTTATTCATCTCTCACCCAGGAAGATTATTTCCATGAAGAATTTGATCAAATTCACCTAGGCAATCAACTTCAGATTCATCATCCGAGGCATTTTATCTTCAAGAACATCATTTATTCCTTGCCTTAGAATTTTTTTAAAATTTCCCCTTAGAAAATTCATCAATCCAGTGCCCATGGGAAATGTTTATCTTGAAGGCCTTGGCGAAGTGTGGAGGATTTCAAAATCACTTCCCTGTCGAAGACGTTCGATACCTAGAAGAAAATTCCCTTCAGAAAGTGTCGAATCCATGGGTCTACAAATGAAGGGGTACTTTTAATTTTTTTGAATTTTAACCTTAGAAAAAATATTTTCCAATCAATTTATTCCCATTCTTCATCTCTGGGCGTATTTTCTTGCTCTGGCTTTGAAAATTTTCATCAACATTGTGAAGCTGGCACCTTCTGACATATCCACTGCCAATTTTATTCATGCCTCAGTGAATTTCATCTCCTCTATCAAACCTAGGTGTATTTCTTCTAAGGAAGGTGGAATTTAAATATTAACACTTTGAAGAATTTTAAACCTTATTACCAACATGGGCGCATATGAGGGGTCAAGTAGGAAATTTGAATTTTTCCTTAGAATTTTTTTTCTTTTTTCCATTTTATCTTTCTCTAGTCATGGCACATATAGCCTGGGGTGGAGGATTTTCATCAACACTTAGCATATATTTTCCTCTTAGAAAGCCACCATCTCCAACATCTTTGGGGCGCATTTCACATGTCTAGGAGGAATTAACTTCCACGCCTTAGAATATTGTATCATCCATCTACCTTCACCTTGCACCTGGGCACATTTAGCATGTTTAGGAGGATTTCACGACACCTTGGTAACTTTTCATCCATCTTTACCTTGCTTGACTTCAACGCCTTGGTAACTTTTTTCATCTTTACCTTCACTTGGGTGCATTTAGCACATGGAGGAGGATTTAACACCAACGCCTAGCATAAGTCATATCTTCACTTCTAACATGGGCGCATTCAAAGGGTGGAGAAGGAAGTTTGACTCCAACGCCTTTGACTTGCCTTGACTCTTCTTCAAGCATGGGCGCATTTTGATAGTGGAGGAGGATTTTAAAACTTTCTCTTTTCCTTACCTTCATCTTGAGATGGGCGCATTTGGGGTATGGAGGTGGATTTAGCAATGCCTTAGAAATTTTCATGGAGCTCATGCTGGAGATGGGCGCATTTAGGGGATGGTGAAGGATATTTTCAACACATAGAATTTTTTTATGGCTTCAAGGAAAGTTGGGCGCATTTTGAGGGTGGAGGTGGACTTAGCCTCAAACTTAGAAATTTTATCAACTTCACTTCCTTCCATGGGCGCATTTAGGGGGTCCAGGTGGACTTAAATCCAAACTTAGACAATTTTCATCACCTTGGCTTGAAGATGGGTGCATTTAGGGGTAGGAGGTGGACTTAACTCTAATACTTAGAATTTTTCCTCAACCTTATGCTAGTCATCTTGGGCGTAATTGAGGGGGTGAACAAGATGAACTTCAGACTTGGAAAATTTTCAACCTTCACCAGCCATGGGTGCATTTCAGGGGGTCAAGCAGGAAATTCTTCATACTTAGGCATTTTTCTCATCTTCACCAGCCAGATCATGCCTTACTATATATAGTAAGTCCTTTGATTTTCACACTTCTAAAGCTCGGATGGTTTGGAATTCGCGCCATAGGATCTTCATAACCTAATTGATTTGTTCACACTGCCGTCCAGAGCTGACCTGCTATTTATAGCATGTTTCTGAAGGTGGTTTACTATTTATAGCAATTGCCTGATTTTGATACTTCCCCAACTCTGTTTGACTTGAAATTTGAATGTCGTGACCCTCATCGGTAGACTTGCCCATTCACATTGGCACCTATTGTTGACTTACTATTTATAGCTAGTTTCTGGAACGCCTTACTATAAATAGTAAGTGCTCCGATTGCCTTCAAATTTTACCAGTGGATAGCTTGAAAGTTACTGATCGTAGTGGGATACACCGGTTTTCGAAAATTCTGGCATTTTACCCCTCATTTTGGGCCCCAAAGCTGGAAACCCTAATTCGACTTGCATGTCAATCAAACGACCTTCGGTTAACTCCGTTTCTATTGCACTTTGCTCTGCTAGTGATCCTGATGTGTTGGGCAGCTATTGGAATGGACCTACTAAAAATAGTAAGTCCCTGAAAGGTGATTATCTCGCCTTGCATGTCACATCATTGCGTAGCTCTTGAAAAACCCATAAAGAATAACCTGACATGCGCTAAAAAGCCCTGCATGCAAACCCTAAAAATAGCCTCTGAAGACGGCTCCTGAAAAAGTCTTGATCCTTGTTTGCAAGTTATACCACTGTGAAGCCCTCGAAAAACCCACAAGGAATGTTCAGACATGTGAAGAAAATTTCAACATGTAAACCCTAAAAATAGCCTCTGAAAGCTGAATAATGAAAGTCATCGTCTCATTTTGCATGTTATATCACCGCGTAGGTCTCAAAAAACCCAGAAAGAACCTCTAGACATGCATTGAAAAACTTTGCATATAAACCCTAAAATCTGCTCTTGAAGGTGAACTTGCTAAAAATAGAAAGTTGTCCACTTCAACTCGAAATTTGCAGACAAACAACTTGACATGTTCTGGATGCAGTGTAACTGAGAGAACTTCAGCAGTGCTGAGAGAACGCCCTGAATTGAACACTTACTAAAAATAGTAAGTTGTCGGAATTCGATGAAACTTTGCTGGGGACTTCTTTGGGAAGCATCGGTATTCACCCGAGCTCAGTTTCAACTTAGCTTCCAAGAACGACTTCAAATTGACCCGGAAAAGTATAAACCCTAATTCTATAGACTTAGCCAAAATCTTACATTTGAGCTCAGAACGAGACACATCCAGGAAAAGCTGAGGCAATGAGAAAAAAGATAGAAAAGACAAAACCAAAAGCCAAAGATAGAATGGAGCAAATTAGGGTCCTCATTTAGAATGGGGTGATGTGTGAAAAGGTCACAACACCACCCCAATCTGAGATATTTGCTAACAAATCTGCTTGTCTGGTTTGAATTGGTTTAATGATTGTTTTGAGCTTTTTGGTGTTTTGGAGAGTGTTTGCCAGGTAATCAATGAAGAATATTGACAAATGCAAACAAGAGAAATGCTGAAGAAAATACAATAAACTTTCAATTCACATTTTATTGATACTTCAGAAATTACAATATCAGTCATACCCGAGAACCAAAGATTTTGTTTGTAGGTCTGAAACTATCATATTAGCAAACTGGATCACCAAATAGATGGATGCCAAGCTCCAGAAACTAATTCCTCCACCTTGGAATTGATGCCAATTGTATGCAAAGGTAAAACTGCTCCCAATGGTGATGAATGAGTGCTAAATCCTTAGGTGATTTAGCCTTAAGTTCACACAGCCCAACCAAGATATGGTACAGCCTAGCAAATGAATGACTATATGGCCTCTAGGAATCACGTGGCAATTAAGGTTGATGCAAACAGCAATAAGAAAGGCCTCCAATATTTGTCTTTCAATGAATTCAAATCTGCTACTCAAAACCCTTGAAACTTCTGGAGATAATCACTTCAATATGCACAAATGTAACCTCTAGTTGAAGCCACTTGAAGAATGAAACCTTTGGGTGATATTGCACACCTGTAGAATGCAGGAATTTGAGAGAATGAACGCTCTCCAAGATCAGATTGCAGCCGAAAACCCTTGGTTTCCCCTCCAAATGCCAAAGCAACAAAATAATTTCAAGTGTAGAATAATCAATGAATGCTTTTTCAAAGCCCTTTTATATTCTCTCCAAAAGGCATGAATCCCAAGGCCTTTTACTCATTTTAATGTAATAAAATATATTTTCCTTTGTTGCTTATATAATATCATTCATTTGCGCGCTCATATCAATGACTTTTATAATTTGACTTTATATCATTAAATGAGCCTTTATTATAAAGTCAAAAAAAGTCATTATAACAATCACTTTTATAATTAATTATTATTAAAGTAAATACTTTAATAATAATTAAAATACCATAACTCCATAAATCATCAATATTAATCAATTCCGTCAGCACCAAAAGGTAGCCCACTTAATCCTCTGCTCACCAAGGTGCTTACTATAAATAGTAAGACTAGACCCCAACAACTGAGTGATTTACTAAAAATAGTATGCATAAACTGAGTCTAAAACACCTCCAGAAGGAAAACCATGAATATCACCAAGTCCTTGAGAAGAAAACACCACAAACTGCCATTTGAAGAACTTGATAAATTCCACACAGGGCCCCCTAATCATCACCATTAGCCTACGAGGACCAAATGATAGGCTAATTCGCCAAACACTAATGCCAGCTAAAAAGGGGACATTATAGTCTACCCTCCCCGATATAGCTTGACCTCAAGCAATCTCAACTGAACGCCCTGGCCTGTCACTTGAATGTCGGGATCCCAAATCAATCTATAGAATGCCCAACCATGCTCAATACCACTGTGGACAATTAACCCGATGTAAAGCAATCTACCAGATACATAATTCCCTGGATCCCATAACCAGAATGTTAGTCCACCACACATTATCCCCCGACCTCTACTGCACTACTCTGACATAACCTTCACTATGTTGAGAGTGGTGAAGCAACCCACTAGGATCCAACCGCACTAACATGCCAAACCTATCACCACCCGGATCCCAACACAATAGATCCTCACATCCATCGATAATGAGATAAAAGTATCTTGAAGTGTTAGTATCACAACACCTCTCTCCATCCTCTACAGACCTACTATAGATCTGATGATTACCCCACATAGGTGCTGAAAGATGTGTAATTGCTCCTCCTAGGTTGCTGATATGGAACAAAACAACCCCTCAAGATGGCAAGACCCACCTATGGGAATGCAAAAGATACCAATAGATTTATAGGATGATGGAATATCATCCTTACGCCGTTTCCCCATGACAAAGAAATGATATAACTCTCCTCCAGACTCATGTATATCTGCACTTTCTTCTTGCTTCCCTATTTCAAGAAGTTCATCCTTCATATGCTCCAACTCCATTTCTTCCCTTGGAAGAGATAGTGATTGAGGATAGGCTTCTCTTTGAAATCTTCCTTGATCTAAATAACTACAGTGTTCCTTGACCTTTTGCAAGCGTTGTTTTGCTTGGGCAGCTAATAACTTTGCTCTTCTAGCTCTTTACAACCACTCATTACACATATCTTGTGTACTTTCCACATATTTCATAGTATGATATGCAAAATCTGACCCTTCGTGGCTTGAATTCCCCATGCACTCCTCATTTTTGACACTCATATCTTGAGTGCCATCATTAGGAGACTCCTCAACATCATTCCCTTCATGTGCCATAGCTGCTAGCTCATGGTTATACTCAACATTATGACTGCTGTCATAAAACAGAAAAAATCAGAAGTTTCACCATGCCTATTTGCAGCATTGTCCAGGAACTCAACCAAATCTTCATCCTTTGCTAATTGTCCATTGCCAAGTGTTGGTTCAAGAGGTGTCTTCAAGGGAAAATTAAGTGTGTCATGTGCCATAACTTCTATCACATGGCTGCAAGGTAAATCTTCATGTGTATAAGTCTCCTTAATCTTTATGACTTCATCACGGAATCCTCTTTGTCCTTCCAAATGATGTGACTCATGAGCCCCAACATCATCATGCAAAATGTGCATCTCCAAATCTATTTCCTTCATGGTTTCTTCTTCAATATATCCATGTGTCAAAGCTGGGTCTGATTTGAAGGTTCCATCATATCTGCTCACACTATACCCATCAATAGGCACTGAACCATGGGGTGTATCATACTGAAAACTCATCTTGTTGCCTATTGCAACATCTTTCCCATGACTGAATTTTGCACCTTTAAATGAAGTTTTTTCCTTAAAACATCCTCCTAATATACTTTATCATACCAATCTTTCCTAGACTCAAGGTAACAACATAGTTCAGATATCTATTAAAAGAGTACTGTGTTTTAAAATCATCTAGCATGCTCTGGTAGTTCTCAAAGACTTGATTGGCTTCCCATTCATAAACTTCCCTGTATTGTTCTCTTTCCTCTAGATTGGTAAAATTATGTGCATTAGTGTTTGCTTTCCTTCCCTTTGCAAACAAAGGGTCTAATTTTTTCAGATGTTGTATAAAGTCCTGCAAGACCTCCATCAATTTTGCCATGAGTTCTTGCGTAGACTTCATTTTTACCAAACCACCAATCAACTACAATAGAGATTAGGTACACAACAGGATGGTAGGACAATTGCTCTGATACCACTAAAATATCCCACCCCGATCTGAGATATTTGCTAACAAATCTGCCTATCTGGTTTGAACTGGTTTAATGATTGTTTTGAGTTTTTTGGTGTTTTAGAGAGTGTTTGCCAAGTAATGCAATGAAGAATATTGACAAATGCAAACAAGAGAAATGCTGAAGCAAATACAATAAACTTTCAATTCAGATTTTATTGATACTTCAGAAATTACAATATTAGTCATACCTGGGAACAAAAGCTTTTGTTTGTAGGTCTGAAACTATTATATTAGCAAACTGGATCACCAAGTAGATGGACGCCAAGCTCCAAAAACTGATTCCCCCACCTTGGAATTGATGCCAATTGTATGCAATGGTAAAACTGCCCCCAATGGTGATGAATGAGTGCTAAATCCTTAGGCAATTTAGCCTTAAGTTTACACGCCCCAGCCAAGATATGGTACAGCCCAGGAAATGAATGATTGTACGGCCTCTAGGAATCACATGGCAATTAAGGTTGGTGTAAACAGCAATAAGAAAGGCCTCCAATATTTGCCTTTCAATGAATTCAAATCTGCTACTCAAAACCCTTGAAATTTCTGGAGATAATCACTTCACTATGCACAAATGTGACCTCTGGTTGAAGCCATCTGAAGAATGCAAACTTTGGGTGATATTGCACACTTGTAGAATGCAGAAATCTGAGAGAATGAATGTTCTCCAAGATCATATTGCAGCTGAAAACCCTTGGTTTCCCCTCCAAATGCCAAAGCAACAAAATAATTTCAAGTGTAGAATAATCAATGAATGTTGTTTCAAAGCCCTTTTATATTCTCTCCAAAAGGTACGACTCCCAAGGCCTTTTAGTCATTTAAATATAATAAAATATATTTTCCTTTGTTTCTTTTATAATTGTAATGTCCCATTTCTAGTGGAAGCACTTAAACCTAAATCTTGTATTCAAATTGTTTCTCAAAGAGACATTAAAAGTGTTAGAGATCAATAAGTTTCAATGATAATATCTAATAAGATCAAAGATTATATAAATATTCATTCTTGTCAAAGGATTATTCATTTCCTTCTTATCACTCATTATGAATGATTCTTCTATAATATATTTCCTAGGTACATTAGGGTAGATATTAAACATCTTTCGAGATCCCACAGATGGAATTCTATTATACCATTTATCATCATACTGAATGAATAGAGTCGTTATTACTTATAAGGCTCAATGATTGCTACAAGCATCATTATTGGATAGTCATATATATATATATATATATATATATTATCTTGTATACATTGTAAGTGTCCACCATCTATTATGAATTTGAATATATATATACACTTATCAATTGTTAACATGTCATTCCAGCTCTCAATATACTTATCCATCATAATATATTCAAATATATTCATAAATCATAATATACTTAAATATATTTATAAGTATCAAGTGAGATGGAAATTAATAATATATCTAAATCCCCTATTCTTACCTTCTACATACATAAGTAATTATGAATTTTTATTGATAATACTTACCTTGCTCTATGTCAAGGGACATGTCTTTCCTTTTAAGCTTTAACTGATTGATGCCTTTAATTATATTCGTTTTTAATCAGTAAGGTAACCTTAATAAACTCGTTCTTATTAGATGCCCTAATCGGTCAACCCTCAATGGTCATTGTAAGGTAGCACAGTGGGTCTCACTAAGTTCCATTGATCTGTAAGGTAGCACCACATAACAAAGATTCATATTGAAGCCTCTCATACAAATAATGTTTATTCAGATTTTTTAGCTATGCGGCTGGATGAAGACAATAGTTGGTATTAGAACATGCTCCATGTCAGCATCAGTTCATACATTCTAGGGGTGGCGATATTGTTAGGATGTAGTGCATAATACCAATTGACCTGACAATCTACAATAAGGCTATCGATCAATGCCAATGCCACATACAGGAACATACAAACCATCCTTAATAAATACCCTATAAGTTCTACGATCCATTGCCCTTGTTTGTCCAAAGTCTATATTTCCAGCCACGGTTATACCCCTTTGCTTTGAGAACGTCTCCCTTAAAATACTGTACCTTGAGGGAAAGACGTGTCTTTTGGTTAGGTCACTTCCCCTTAAGTCAATCGATAACTTTCTTAAGAATTCTAATTTGCTTGAGTATGATAAAGGGGAACGATTCCTTTAAAAGCTTTGTTTACATTTTAAATGATAATGATCTTGTAAACCAATAATGATTTTATATGCATTCTTATAAGAATATTTGTGTAAGATCTATAGTCAATATAAATAATGTTTTATATTTATTTATATAAGATCTGCATCATTATGATAATTATTGATCTTATTTAATTTTATCTTCATTATATTTTATTTTACTTAATATTTAAATATTTGATATTTTAATTGTTTAATAATATCGATTATTTGTATTGTTAATACTTATGTTTGATCATAATCATAGTATTTAAATTGCTAATAT
>VDFB02088326.1:0-24052 GCA_007258455.2 Sequoia sempervirens
GAGAGGATGTGTGATACCACTCTTTTTGTAACGTCTGCATTTCTATTCTTTGTTGCAAGACGTGAGCATTCAAAAAATACACTACCGTTATCATTCATTATGGGTGTTGGGTTGTGATGCACATGAGGTATGGGTGTGCCGTATCGTCAAACATTGCGGACCACTCAGAATTATGAATTATCAACACTAAGTCACTCTTTTGCTATGATGTTTGTATTCACTCTCGATCACAATGTGTTGTAGTCATAGGTATTCAGATGCATCACTACCATTCTATATTTGCTTGGGCTATGTAAAGAGGTGTAGCACAAATCATCTTCGCAATCTAATGTTACACTCAAAAATCAAGTTATTAACGTGATGTTAGGCCTTAGTCGAACGATTGCTTTTGTTGTCATTGCATTTTCTCTTTGGTCAATATGCATATGATATGAAGTTGAGGTATGTTGGAGACGTGTTGTATATGTGTGTGCTCAAACCGCAAGTAGGAGACTTGAGGAAGTTTTTGGTGATGTTTTGTAATGCCCCCTCCTTGCCTTTGAGCGGTGGAGTTGTCTATTAGCCTATTCCATAGTTCCCGTAGACTAAGTGGAGTTCGGAAAGGGGACTCAAAGCCAGTTTCTTTTTGTGGTGGTTTTCAATGTTTCGGGCAAGACTTTCTATTTTTAGTAGGGGACCATTTCCATCACTTACTATTTATAGTAAGTCACATTGTTAATCAGTTTCTATGCCAGTTTGGTGTTTTGGGGTATTTACTACTTTTAGCAATGCTATAAATAGTAAGTCTATTTCTAGTAACTGGTCTTGGCCAAGGTTACTTCAGCAGTGTCTATTTCCAGTTTGGGCCTTGGATTGGCTAAGGTTCGATTTAAATATTATTTGTATTTCTCACTTTAGTCATTTTAATAAAGTTACCTTAAGTGAAGGGGTCAGGGGGGCATGTTAAAAGCACCTTGGAGCCTAATGCAATGACTTAACCTTGTTTTAGAAGGCAACAAAAGCAAAATAGTTTCTTTTTTAGCAAGGAGGACTTCAAGGAAAGGTATTTAATTTATTTTAATTAAAAAGCTCATGTAAAGGATGTTGATGTTCTTGCAGCGTCGGGCTGCATCTTCCAGACCCGCGATGGAGATAATTCAAATGGAGCCTCAACGGCTATTTGAATTATATACACTCTTTCTCCTGGGCCGACTTGAAGCAAGTGAAGAGACATGTCTTTTAATATTAATTATTTGTGATGAGGCCGACCTCTTATCCTTTGGCGCGATTTTCTAGAAGGATGCGAATTCTTGAAAAGTCATGCTTATCTCTTGTGGCCGACTTGTTTCATGAAGGGTCACGTCCCTCTCTCTACATTGTATAAATATCCTTTCATGTCTCATTGTTTAGCATTCGATTATTCACTTCTTTATAAGTCGTCATATTCATAAGTCGTCACATATTCATAGAGGAAATTCTGTAGAGGAGCAGGTTGAAGAATTGTATAAGGCTGAGTCTCATTGCTGTGTATCTACATCAGGTTGTAGTGTTTCTTGTTAGCCTTCACATCGGCCTTTGTAAAGGAGACTCTTGGAATTACATTTCAATATAAAAGTGATATATTGTTGTTTTTCTCCCTCAAGAGGAGGGTTTTCCCAGGGTATCTGCTGTGTTATTGTGTCTGATTTTGAATTAATTTCTGTACATTTAAATCTGATCATTAAATTTAACAAAGGAGGCATTGGCTTCAAAGGGAAAGATAATTTGAAATTATGTTGCCCTAATTCCTTCTTGGCTCTATAAAATTTCATTTTGGGCCTCATTTGGTTATCTCTCAGTTGGCTACATAACAGGATGCTGTTGGATTTTCTCCAGAGGTCTACTGCTGCGTGTTGAGGACGAAACCCCTCATCATTGGGAGCTGGTTTCGGTGGTGGAAGATCCACTCTAGCCAGGTTTTGAGTGGTTCCATTTCAGGGGTCACCTAGGGCTTCACAATTCGATGATTTTCAGTATTTTTAGAGTGAAAGAATGAAGATTTTTTATCATTTCTGAAGTGGGTTTTTTGGCTTTGGTGTTTTGAACAACTGGAGAGATTTTGGTTTGGGAATGGTGATGATTTAGGACTGATTTTGGGGGTCTAAAACTGTTACTTCAAATTCTGGAAATTAATCTTACCAAGATCGGAAAATGGGTGATTGATCATAACTCTGTTCAAGCTCAAGATTTTCAATCTGGGCTTATTTCTTATTTAAACGGGGTAGAAGAGCTAATCTTAGCACTGGGATCCAAGGAGGTTTGCTGGACATCTCATTGGGTGTTAGTTGATGCAAATCTGAGGTGATCTTGTTGCTGTTAGAGTCTGTTTCTAGGTCTGAACTGCTGTTATCAGGTCTGTTTATGTATGTGAAAAGTCTGATTTTGAAGTTGTTAACAAATGAATATTGTAAGAAGTGATTTACGTTTTGAAAAGTAGATATATTTCCCTGTTTCTCTTCTTTATACTATCTATTACATGTATGCAAATGAAAAACATGAAAGACACATGAAAACCAAACACAAACCATCATCAAAACAGTGCAAACAGAAAACAAGGATATTGTTATCATTTCAAAAAAAATCAGGGGCAGTCATTACATGGTTTTGTATTCTTTTGGAGTCGATTTTGTGTGGTGACATGATGTACTTGTGTGTTCGTTGAAGCTATCAGAAAACAGACCATTTATGACAAGTTAATCTTCAGTCGGGTTTTTCTTCTTTGGTAATTTTTGGCGTGAGAGTTTTAATTCGGGCTTTGCATGAGAAATCAAAAATTGAAAGGTGAAGGTAGAAGGCATTTTGGATTAGAATGTTACTGTTCTGATTTTTCTAAGTGATAGCTATTCAGGCCATTTCGTGTCTTCTAAGGCACAATGAGCTGTTCGCATCCATGCGTGGACTTTCATTCAATGGCAGCGTTGGAGTTTTAGAGAGAAGTTTCAGTCTGAGGTTGTAGTGTCTGGCATTACAAACCTGAGATGTCTTATATTTTGCATGACATTCTGATTCATTCTGTTGAAATGCTGTGAGTTGGTGCTTCCAGTGAGTTGGTGCTCACGTTTGTAATTTGGAAATTGTATCTCCTGGGTTGGTGCCCTTCAAAGTTAATGAAAGCAATTGTTCTGCCGTGGGTTTTTACCCGAAAGGGTTTTGCACGTGAAATTGGTGTTCTTCTTGTTGATGTTTGCTCTTACTGTTTCCATTGCTGATTTTTATGGTTTTAAGTTTTAAAGTACTGATTCACCTTCCACCCCCTCCCCCTCTCTCTATATTTTCTGTGTGCTCTTCATTCTAAAGCATATCTAAGCTTAACTATTGAAAGAGATGTCCAACCTCTTTCCAAACTGTGATGAAAAAAGGCATTAGAAGAAGAGATAATTAGTGTATTCAGATGCCCTTTGACAATTATATCAAATACTGGGCCGGATCCACCCACTATGCTTGAGATTGTCCATGGTGCTAATGCTTCTATGCAAGAGGAGCCACACAAAGCCTTTGAGTTAGGGCCAGATTGGATACTCCAATATCATTTTCCTAACAACCTTCCATATATTATGCATAAGGATCCAAGTACACAAATTTCATAGAAACATATGAAAGCAATGATAAAGAGATTCAATCACAAAAATAGAAAATAGTAGGACAAAGAAAGTGTACAGTACACCAAGATTGACCATCCTTCACATCTAACATGACAGCTTTCTTTGCATGTTGAATACTTTCTTCCACTACATCCACCTCATTAGCTGTGCCTGTATCAATATTTGCAAGTAGGTCACTCTCTTGAACTAAAGAGAATCAAAACAAATGAACGCCCAGATATGAAGCAAAAGATTTTCTTATAAGAGAATGCTACAAAAAACTCCAAAATGTATACAAGCCTTTAAGCAACAAAAAATTTAACTATGCAGAAAAGTGTCATCAAATACAACCCCTGAATTTATAGTAATTCATTCAACCATATAAATTTAACATTGCAATACATGCCTTGAAAATTCAGAAATATCTTGTACCATGAAAATCAGCATTCATTATGCAGAGTTCTAGATCAACTGGTTAATCAATGGATTATGAGGCATTGAAATTCAAGTGCCATGTTGTCACTTAGTAATCCTTTTGTATAAAGAAAGCCAAATGGGGTGGCAGCGTGATTTATTTTTTATTTGAATGTCCACTGATAGGGCCCACCAATCCTGTAGTTGGGAGACCATGACCCATATGTATATGTCATACAAAATAATTACCACAATCTTGGATTATCAAACAAGCACTTTAAAGTAATCAAGGCCCTGGTTAAGGCTATCAATGATTATTTCAAAATAAACTCATTATGGAACAAGAATCTGGATCATAGCTTCCAAAAGAGGGAACTCCTAGTCTCTTTGTATTCAAGAAGGCATCAAAAACATAAAATTTACACTCAATGCCACCTTCAAAGAACCAACTCAATGCAAAGATCCACTTCTATAAACTTCAAGTAATCTATAACCTGAATCATGTAATTACTCTGTTTGTTCTTCCAATTAAAACATTCATTTATACCTGAATTACTCTGGCTGTTCTTCCAATTCAAACATTCAACAAGGTACATCATGCTACTCTATGCAATCCTGGTATATGTGATGGTTTATGTTGTAATTGGCATCTTCAGACGAATCTCTACCAAAATACACTCAATGTCATCTTCTCCAAACCACCAACTCAATGTAAAGATCCACATAATAAAAGTTAAGTGTGATGCCAACTGAAACATGTAACAAGGTCTGTTGTGCCACTAATATGCAATCCCATTATGTGTTATAGTTGGTTTAGGTTGATAGATCTCATGGTATGCCTCTTCAATTAGTAGGAAAAATAGGTTCTTTCATCAAACACACAACATATACATGCTCAAAAGTCACAGCTTACAATAAGCGGTGTAAAAGTAAATACAAAGTATCACCAATAGCCTATCTCTACATAAACCTCTTGTAAATTGCCCAATCAAAATTTATTCAAAATTTCAATCATTTGATGGGCACATGTTGTAGTATGAACATAAAAATAACAAAATCTCACATGGCTAAATAGGCAAATGCATACATAAAAACATAAAACATAATTTCCAGCAATTATGTTAAATACACAAATATCTTGTTCATTATCTTTTGGAAGGAAAAAAAACGTCACCTTGAGCTAGACGCCTTTCCAACATTGATAGTTGACGAAGTATTTTTTTATTAGGACCCTGCAAAACATTGAATACCAAATCATAAGGAAAATTATAGTAATTTCCACTCAATAGTAACCATACTATGTACCCTTCCTAGAGAAATAAAATGTATTGAGCAACCTTCTTCAGAGCTAGACTAAAGCAGTTCTTTGCTCCAGACAAATCACCTTTCTTCCATAAACAATTACCCAAGCACAACCAGGCATCTGCAAGAGAAGGGTCCAATTTAACCTGGACCACACTCAAACAAAGCACTAATTGTTAGCAAATGCACAGCTACCAAAAAGCCAGATGCCATACACAGCATTCCCACTCTCCAAAGAGAATAGGTTTTGTTTAGAGTCAGTTATGTGAACCCACAGCTTTTGATAGGTGGTCTTCTGCTTCTTTGCAGTAATCAGGAGAAACATCTAGCACTTTCCCTCTCAGGTATTCATATACAGCTCTTCTTGTAGATTGTTTTCTCTTTTCTGCATGTAACACAGTATCACAACAAGGTTAGAGTTTAATGGATTAAAATGCTGCAGATTTATGTGTTGCAAGACCAAAACAAGGTTGAATTGAATAAGTTGAAAATGTTGCAGATGGAACTATCTTTTATATGAAGAATTGAAAGAATACAAACTGCAAGGTCTTTTTAATTCCTTTCTTTTAACATTTTTGTAGGACTTTGTTAGCATTCCAAGTTATGTTTTCCAAAACCCCAAAACATTTATAAAGCATAGGATTTTAACGCATCCAATTCTGGGTATAGATACCTCAACAGACAAGATTGAATGCAATCCCTACAGACACTTGACAAAATCTAGATATCCCTTGGTTGCGGCATCTAAACTGAAGGTATACTCCTACTGAGGTTAGAAACAGCGAAATTTACCAAACAAAAAGAAAATCTCATGTTAAGTGCTACTCTAATCAGAATCTTTAGTGTATAGACAAAACTCAAGAACCAAAAACTTTTGATTGCTGATGAGAACTGTCATTTGCAAAATTCCTAAACAAACTACGTACAAATTACGACAAACCTTATAACCATGAATTCCTAAATAGACTGGAAGTGCATTAAGTGAAAACATTATGACCCAATTCTTAAGTCTTCTCAATCGTACAAGTGCTTGGTTTACAAAAGATTCAGGAGGATTTGGGAGCCCAATCATTGTCTGGTATCAGTGGGGTACACCAAATCAAATACAATATGCACCATGGGTTTCATCATGGTCTCAAACAGACATGGTCCAACACAGTTTTGAACAATCATTTTGCCATTGTGCCAGAACAATCAACTGGCACAAGGTAAGCAGTTTCTCTAATTGTATCTGTCAAGCAAACTCTTCGACTGCCATACTTCTAGAACTGCATCCAGTAGTTATTGTTCAAAAAGGCTTCTAGTTCTCAAGCCAAACTCTCAGATTACTGTACAGAAATTGCAGCTAAAGTAATACAATATGACATTACAGTTGTAGCATGGTATTCGATTATGCATATCATAATAGATCTGAATATGTGTGACAATATAATGGGAGCAAGGTGTTTCCAATCTGAAGTAAAAGGCGGAAGACTATTTCACCAAAATCTCCTAGTGAGCTAAGAGGAATGTCCATGAAAATATGAAGTAATTATGTAGGAGGGAAGTATGCAAAAGCAACATCAAAGTCTGGAGTATCATTGTTGTGGTAGGCCCCCAACATTGTTGTAAATTATAGTATGTGAGTGACACCACAGTTTACATACTCAGAATCGGAGAGTACTCGGCAAGCCCAAAAATTTTGACTCGGGAAAAACTTGGCAAATACTCGACAAACACTCGGCAAATACTCAGAAAATGTGTGTGGATATTTATGTACGTGTATACTCAGGACTGCACTGTGCACACATACATATCTATAAACATACACAGGATGCCAAGTTTGCATGCATATACACACATAGACATATTTATACACACACAAACATGCCAAGTTTGTGGGTTTTTTGCGAGCTACTGGTGATTACTCGATAATTTGACAGGAGAAAATCCATCTGCATACTGCCCGCGAGTAAAAGCAGAAATTACTCGGCATGCAAATTTTTTGGAGATTGAGTGTAAGAGTGATTGTTCAATATATCTGGTGGTAAGGTGGTTTTCAGGATACAATTCTATATGGGACCTTGAGATATGGAGAGAATACATCACCACACCGTGACCTAAAACATAGAGACCAAATAGGAAACAAAAAAGGAATTGACCCGTTAACCATGCCCCAAGACCCAAAGAACTGCCACAAGTGGTGCCACCACAAGTTTTCAAGATAGGGCACAACTTTTTCAAAAGTCAACAATAAAGATGTTAATGGATTTCTTATAAGGAACATCAAGGACTGGGAGAATGAAACCAAGAGAAAGAGTGGTGGTATCTCTGAACAAAGTAGAATTCATCATTGTTATCTCAAACTATCACATCTCGATTCTATGCTACATTTATTTTTCAGTATATTGATGAGACTATTGGACATCATTTATGATTGCTTGATTATCTAATATTTACATGTGTGTGATTGCTAAATTTGATGGTTAATCTAGATGCATTGAAATGAAATGGAAATAACTATCATGTTGTGATTATAAGTTTAATTTCTTGTGTGTGCTTCGGCTATGGTTTTTAAGGACTAACTTACTCGTGCAACTGAGTGCGAGTGAGTGCAGGAATATGAGTGGTTAATTGTCGAAGGCGAGAACATGGTTGAGGTAGGGGTATCCTAGCCGCTTGATAGATGAATGGTAGGATAGAATCCCAAGGCATTCACGCACTCACGTAGTCGCATTCCCTAACATTGTATGATTACATTGTGTTAATAC
The DNA here is from genome assembly GCA_007258455.2 of Sequoia sempervirens. NCBI lineage: Eukaryota > Viridiplantae > Streptophyta > Pinopsida > Cupressales > Cupressaceae > Sequoia > Sequoia sempervirens. The sequence continues at coordinate 8,066 of VDFB02088326.1, forward strand.
TAGTTGCGATATTGTTGTGCGTAATGAGTACGTTTATTTATATTGTAGAAGTTAAATTATTAGGAAAATAATTTGTCTTATGATTTTTTTATTATGTTTATGAAAATAATAGTAAGTGGAAAAAAATTAAAGGAATATCTTCAAGTATTTGTTTTAAAATTTTAAATTAATTGATTTTAATTTGTAATAAATTACAAATTATATTTATATAAATTAATAATAATATAATAAAGGTATAATTATTAATATATATAAATATGTATCTATAGAACTCCAGAGACTATTAATCATATCTTTTTTTATTGTATTTTTGCTAAAGATACATGGAAATTATTCTGTGATAAGCAAGATATCTGGGGGATTAATGAACAGCCACTGCCTGAAAAGATTATTTTTAATCAAAAACATAAAAATGGGGAAAACTGCCGCCTTATTTTGGTTATGCCTTTCTTCTAACATTTTGTGGTCCATCTGGAAAGCAAGGAATGAGGACAGGTTTCAAGGGAGGAGGAGGATGCTTACTAAGTCTTATAGCAGACTCGTGTTTCCCAATGTTGCCATGCAGGTCTACATTACAGTGGAGCTTTCAAAGGACAAATTTTGGAACTATCTCAAGAACAGACAGGTCACAATAGATATCATGGAGGCAAGATATGGGCATATGTGGCTAGAGGGCCACCTAGGGGTGGAAGTTTTTTTGAGAGCTCTTCATGCTTTCAGGGAAGACCTTGCAGGGAGCCAAAACAAGGAAGTGAACAAAGGGTGTCAGACTCTACAGCCTTCTGTTGAGGAGGTGGAAGCTACTGAATCTCTGTTGGCAATGAGAGGTGGCAGCAAACCAGATGGAAACAAGTAGTTGACTGCTCTTCAGACTCTTCATATCCTTTTTGATTTACAATAGATGTCTATTTGTACTAAAGTGATAAATATCTGTATATTTTGCTTTTGAACTCTATTCTAATTATTGATACTCTGATATAGGTTTCTACTAGGCTTTGCTTTTTTGACCTCTCACAGTTGAGGTCTCTATGGATAATATGTAATGGGGTAGATTAGGATGGGTTGTAATGCCGAAAGACACTTCTTTTGATCTCATGTAAAGGGGATATACCTGATATTATACTGTAATGGGGGGCCTGACAGTGCTGACACTGGACTGAACTTTTAAGCTTTTTGATCTGTATTTTCTGTCCATTTTATGCTTAATATAAAAATATATATAAATATGTAAATGTATATATATGGCTATTATTAAAAAATTAAAAAAAAAAATTATCTGCATCAATTATATTTATATATATTAATAATAATTTAATATTATTATTTATATACATAAATAAATAAATAAAAAGCTAGTAAATAAAAATATATATAAATAGTTAAATAAATTGCATGATCTTTATTAAATTAATTTAAAAAGCTTTAGATATAATAATAATAATTAAAAGTTAAAAAAATAAAAATAAAAAATTAATTAATTAAATAAAGAGTTTGAAATAAAAGAAAATTAATTAACTTTAGGGAAATTGCATAAAAACCATGCAATTGCAGCAGAAAAGCAAGATCCAGTTCTAAAAAAATAAACTGTAGTTAAACTTTTGACATGCAAATAGGAAGAGAATAATAAAAGGAATGGAGCGGACACTTCTTTGTACACCACGACTTGAAAAAAAAAATTATTATCCTTAGCATAGCAGTGAGAACAAGAAGGTAAAAAATAGGCGCATCTCAGGAATTGCAAACATAAAAAAAAAATACATTCTTAAAGGGACAGCCTTGCGAAGGGAAATATAGCTTTTTGGTTTAGGGGCAGAGACTGGTCAAGGAAAAACCTGTAGGCTGCAGTGCCAAATCTCACTTGTTTAGGTCGGCAGCTTTTACTTTTTGCTTTGAAATATTATTATTATTTTTCCTGAATAACTGGTCATGAAATATTGAACTTCACTTTCAGAAATAAAAGGCCTATCATAGTAAAAAACTGTGTAAAAGGCTGTGTGACAGACCTAGGAACAGCAATGGCAGTTCTAAACTGTCAATAAATGTGTGTGTGTGTGTGCGTGTGTGTGTGTATATATATATATATATATATATTGAATAATTAAATCTAAATATATGAGTAAATTGTGTGACAGTGAACATGAAATTTCCAGTTGTAGTTTATAATCTAGTTTTACACCAGAACCATGTACAGTTCCATTTAGGTTGCTGTTTCTATTCCAAGAATTATATCAGAACTTTGAACAAGAGAATGCATATAAACATAAACCCTATTTGCCGCTGAGAACACCCAGTTTTATGCCTTATTTTCTGCAAAAATGAAATCTGAAGTGTGTTGGAAAGTGTTCTTATCTACAAGAAAGAATTTATGGCAAAATTATAATTATGAAAATATATAGGAATTTGTTTTGTTTTGTTATATTCTGAATCTATGATAGCAAATCCGCATATCTACTATAACTACGTATATATATATATATATATATGACAGAGCTATGTATATAATGGCAAACTGAGTTTTTCATGAATTAACCTACAAGACATGGAAGTTAGTCAATGAATGCATACAATGGAAATAGTTTCACATTTACAATTACATTTAGAAATGCATGACGTAAGAACAGTAATGCATGAACCATAATTTGCATGAACTAGAGAGAAAACATTAAAAGATCAAAATGCATGTTAGAAACTAGTTGCATGTAAGGAAATGAATTGCATATCAATGATTATTTTACTGTTATTAGGCATGAAAAGCTGAAACAATGAAAGATGTACAATTGAACAACTGCAAGAAAGAAAAGAGTAAATATTTAATTTTATGAGCATAATGCATGTTATTGTTTTCCATTGTGTACTGGGTTACCTTTCAGGATAGGATGCTGAATATGCGCAAACAAAGAAGGATGATCCTCTTTTCGGGATTTTCTATTTATTTCCAGTGCTTTGGCCAAAGCCATGTGTTCATTGAAATAGATGAAATTTAACTAGCAAATTTATTTATATGTTTCTCTACCATATCCTAATAGTTGGGCATTACATATTCATGATAGAAATGCATGTAGATATATTAGGCTTGCACCGAGATTCCCTCATACTATTTGTTTTCCAGTTTGCTAGGTACTTTGTGCAAGGTTGGGTATTCTTCATGTTAGGAAGAATTCTGGGGAGGCGTAAGCTTCGTGGTTGGGCGGAAAAGCGCCTGAACCATGTTCTCGTCTCTTGACTTGTGGATGACTGTGAGGGTTGGTGGCAATCGGAGACTATATTGTATATTTCTTACATTATTCTTGTATCATTATTTGTTCTGTACTTCCAAAGTGTATATTTAGATGACTATATGGCATGAGGGCCAGAGTTGTATTTTTGTATAATGTATATTATGCGCTTTTACTTGGAAAATGCACTACACTTATGAGGATGTGTTATGGCATTCATGTACTTAATGAAGTTGTTTTATTTTTATGTCCATGTTATGAGATAATGAGTTATGTTTTATTTCCGTGAGATTGTTTTGGGTCACGATCCTTACACAAACATCAATTACAAAAACTGTACAAAATTCTTTCAATACTGAAGAAGCAGTATACAATACTTATATGCCCTGTGGAAAAGGTTATCAAATTGTAAATTGTCTATTAACAACTCTATAGGGCAAGGTTTGTTAGTGTAGGATTTTATTTTCCTTAGTTGGATATTATTGTGTTTTCTTCCACATTTATTTTAGATTGCTTAGGTAGATAGAGTGCATCATTATGAGTATAAGGAATCTTCCATGTAACTCCCGCCTATTTTTGGGTAGTTGGAGTTACATATCTCATTGGTCCGTTTTGCCTCCTTTCTTCTCTATACATGTATCCACTTATCTTGCATGTTTTAATCATGTTATTTTGAGTCTTGTTTATGCTATTTTTGTTTATTGCAGATATTGTCTCTAGAGCATTTTGCATGTCTTTAGTATTGTTGAGAACTAACTTAATTTTGTTATTTTGATTCTAGGATCATCTATTTAACAGTTTTATTCAATCTATTCCTTGCACTAGCTTTTGGATGGTTTCATGCTTATTTGCTATTAAAATAGATCAATCAATTTCCATATTTTAACAAATCCAGAGGGGCTAATCACTTTGCATGCATTTTCCTTAAAACTCAATATGCTCTTCTCTTCCATCTTCAGAGGATTTTAAGAATCAAAATGGCTTGGCAAGAAAATTAATGTCTCTGGGGTTTCAATCATGGTATTAAAATTCTAGGTGTAAGCAGTTTTTTAGTAATATGAGCGACATTTTTTATTGTTCCATCATGTAAAGAGGCTCAGAAAATTCAATCAAGGATTTTATTTTGCTCAAATTGGGAACCAAGAAGCCATTTACAATTGGGTTTTTGTTTGTGTTTGCATGCTCAATTTTTGTAGGTAGGTGAGTTTTTGAGGCATTTTTTAGGTCAAACAGACAATACCATTGTGTCTTAAGGAATCAAAACCCTAGGATTGGTTTTCCAATTGCCAAGATAAAAGTGTTAGTTTTTATGATCAGATGTAAATAAGCAGATTTTAATTCAAAAGCATAACACATAGACACAGCATATACCCTGGGAAAACCCTCCACTTGAGGGAGAAAAACCCAGCAACAATATATTGCTTATATATTGAATATCAAACAATGATCTCTTTTACAATGAGGCCGATAATGAGGCCAAACACAACACCAAAATGATGCGATATCTCTTGAAGATAATACAACACTTTTGATAAGTATATCAACCTCCTTCAAAGGCTTCGATCTGCTCTTGGATAAATTCGCTCTTGCTGGAAACTCGAACTATGAATTATGAATGTGATCATCGATGTGATACAATGAATGAGCATCTCATATAAATACAAGAGAGGGAGAGAGGTCGCAACTCTTCAATACATCATGTCGGCCTTTCAAAGAAAAAGATGTCTCCGAAGGTGGTGGATCAAGGAAGTCGGCTCCAAGAGATAAATAAAGATTAATTAATATTCAAGATGAGGCGCCTCCTCATCAATCAATGTCAAACATAAATTAAATAGCCTATGGCTATTATTTAATTTATTCTTCAATGCAAGGAAATCGGGGCTAGAAGAGAATCTCGACGTTGTTATAACATCAACACTCCCTCTCAGCTAGGGAGAATACTTTCAACTAACCAATGTCATGAAATGACATCCACAATGGCTACACCCATATGTGGAGAAGAACATATCACCTCAATGTGATATCAACCACCATGGCTACTCCCATGTATGGTATAAGTGCACAAGTGCCCATCACGGAATCACTCAACGTGATGTCGTCATCTCATCATGACGTTCACCATGGCTACTCCCAGAGGGTGAAAAACACAAGTACAAGAAAATCATCACAGACTCTCTCACGTGATGTTGTCATGGAGTCACTCAACATGACATCCACCATGGCTACTCCCAGAGGGTGGAACAAGGGCTTTCACCTCAAATTTCTTTCACAAAGAAAGATGCATTAACAAGGGCTTGCACCTCAAATCTCTCTCACAAAGAGAAATGCATTAACAAGGGCTTGCACCTCAAATCTCTCTCACAGAGAGAAACGCATTAGAGCAAATCTCAGAAAATCACTGAAGCTGAGTCTCCCTCTCAGCTAGGGCTTCATTCTCCACAACTCCAAGCTTGTCTCGAAATTACACAAACTTTATTCTGGAGAGAGGCTTGGTGAGAATATCGGCCGTCTGCTCATCAGTGCTAATGTATCTCAACTGGATTGCTTTCCTCAATACCATATCTCTGATATAGTGGTATTTGATCTCAACATGTTTAGTTCTATCATGAAACACTGGATTGACAAAAAGCTTCACATAGCTTTGATTATCACAATGAATGACAGTCGGCTTCAACGATTGTCCAAACAATCCTGCAAGGAGCTTCTGAAGCCACACTACTTCTCGAGCTGCCACACAAGTTGCAATATACTCGGCCTCTGCAATGCTCAGTGCCACTAAAGACTGCTTCTTGCTACACTAGGATATCATCGCAGACCCCAAACTGAAGCAACATCCAGAGGTGCTCTTTCGATCAGCAACACACCCTGCCCAATCAGAATCAGAATATCCATGCAGCTTCAAGTCCACATCAGAAGAATATCTCAAGCCATACCCAACTGTGCCACACAAGTATCTCAAGATATGCTTTGTTGCAACTAGATGTATTTGCCTTGGTTCACACATAAACTGACTAAGTGCACTCACTGCATAGCAAATATTTGGTCTAGTATTGACTAGATACATCAACGATCCAATCAACTACCTGTACATAGTGGGATCCACCAGATTTGAATTAGCTGCAGCCTCTTTTAGCTTCTGCAAGTTAGTCTCCATAGGCGTAGACATGGATTTGCAATCCATCATAGCAAATCTCTTCAAGATGCCAATAGTATACTTCCCTTGACTCAGAATGATCTCATTCGGCTTCTGCCATACTTCTAAACCAAGGAAGTAGTGCATGTATCCAAGATCCTTCATTTCAAATTCAGAAGCTAACTCCTTGCATTTGATAATGAGGTGATCTTCTCCAGTAAGAAATAAATCATAAATATAAAGAACCAGGATCAACTAGATCATCATCTTCTTCAGGTTCAATAGGCTCCCTCTGAATCTTCAATTACTTGCATCAACCTTCTGACCTCTTCGTCCAAGATTGCCTACAACGCTTGCCTTAAAGAAATGTTTTCCAGCGCACATCTCTGGTATTGTAGAGAGTTTACGATTGTCCTCCTCGACCTCATCCCAAATTGCTCTATTCTGAATAGGTTTGTGGAGCTACCAATGTCAAATCCAGATTGATTATCTTGTGCAATTCTGTTATCAGCAGCTGAAGAGGTCTTCCAAGGAATTTAGCATCAGCCTTGCAACACTGCAACCTTCACTTCATCTCAATGAGTCACAGGACTCCCTCTTGATCCCTGCCTTAGAGATTGCAAAGAAATCCTCTGGAAGTGAAATCCCTCTATTGACAAATCTCAGATCCTCAATCCTTTTCTCGGACATGCTCTCAATTTGAGCCTTGAATCCTCATATTTTGACTCCCTCTTCGAAGTAATGACAACCTGAATAGGTTCTTCCTCTTCAAAAGATGTCTCCAACCACCAACTCAGTCCCATGGCTGCAAGCTAAGACTCCAAGCTTGATCATTTCTTCGGTCAGCATGACTTCCTCACAAGATGCCTGAAGCTCTTCCTCTTTGTACAATCTCTCATTACCCTCTTGCTCCTTGATCCATCCTGGAAGCGTTTTAGAGAGAGATTACTAACAGCTTATAGCTATCCCAAAGAAATATCAAGGCTGGAATCATACAAGATTTACTATCCCAAGTTATAGCGTGAATTAATGACTATAAAAAATTCATGAACAATATTAAAAAAACATGAAATACTTATCTCTTAATTACAACTATCTAATCAGAGATGCCTTTCAGATTTTGGTTTCCGTATTTCATAGTTCCAGCTCCAGCTTCACCTAGATTGCTAAAACATATCCCACTTTCTATGCCACCGGGGGATGAGAGTAGATAGTTCTGATCAAGAGACACCCAAAGATTTCGGCCATAGCCTAGGCTCGGCCAGATTGCTATCGCTACCACTGTGATTTTCACAACACAAGTGATAACCATTTTCTATTAATTCACCTCCAGGAACCGACATGATATCCTCAGATATGTATATATTCTAACTCCTCAGAGCATGACAATTCCGACTCATCACGGACTATGGTCCAATTGATAATTCAGACACAACACCCGGCATCTCTAGATTCGACCAGCTTGATTATTCTCGATTAGGTGATGACAACCATGCTGCCATGTTAGTGTGCTTGAAGGCGATAGGGCTCGAGTCCCGCCCATGGCAAAAGCTACAAGGTGGATTCCCCAACATACCCACCCAGCTGAGGCGACAGGCTTCGCAGTGAAGGCCATGCTAATGCTCCCATTCACGGGATCGTAAGTCCAAGCAAAATTTGCGCTCAGCTGCTTCAGCGTTTGGCAGTTGAACAACAATCTGTTGCAGTTATGAATTTCTAAGAGCATGTACAGCTCATACATGAACTGTCCCTATTTGAGATTGCCCTAAATCTTTCTTCATACGTTTCCAGCGTTGAATCTCAATACATGTCAACCACAGGAATTTCAACAGGGCCCGATAGCATCCACAAATATATAGAGATTCCACCCTTCTATTTCCATTGTCGTTTCACAATCATCTGATCGTCCCGTGAACTCGCAAAATCTTCCATGATATTGTAATCTTCCCGTCTCTGTCAATGCGGAAAACTCCATTGTCTTTTACAGCATGATCACTCCAATTATTCATAACTGCTCGACCAAGTAATAGGCGGAAGGCCCCGATAAATCCTTTTTGTCTTATAATCCTACTTCCTTAAAATCCATCGGGAAGCTTATAGAATAAATACATCAATATCGACAATGAATTCCATTTGGCAGTGAGTTATCCGGCAACAACAATCACAGATATGGTCCAGCGCAAAGAAGGATCAACCACAGTTATATGCAATCTTCATGTGTCGCATGAATGGTATTCAGAATACATGTCCATACATGAATCCATCAGGATAAGAAGACTTCCAACACTATGTTTGCATTTGTAGCTATGCCTCCATCAATGGCAATAACATTGACCAAAGATAATGAATACGACGACCCGTCCAACATTGAAGATGCAATTCTTAGTCCAATTTGATCAAGTTTTTCTTAAAGCCACTCTAATACCATGTTAGTTTTTATGATCAGATGTAAATAGGCAGATTTTAATTCAAAAGCATAACACATAGACACAGCATATACCCTAGGAAAACCCTCCACTTGAGGGAGAAAAACCCAGCAACAATATATTGCTTATATATTGAATATCAAACAATGCTCTCTTTTACAATGAGGCCGATAATTAGGCCAAACATAGCACCAAAATGATGCAATATCTTTTGAAGATAATACAACACTTTTGATAAGTATATCAACCTCCTTCAAAGGCTTTGATTTGCTATTGGATAAATTCGCTCTTGCTGGAAACTCAAACTATGAATTATGAATATGATCATCGATGTGATACAATGAATGAGCATCTCATATAAATACAAGAGAGGGAGAGAGGTTGCAACTCTTCAATACATCATGTCAGCCTTTCAAAGAAAAAGATGTCTTCAAAGGTGGCGGATCAAGGAAGTCGGCTCCAAGAGATAAATAAAGATTAATTAATATTCAAGATGAGGCGCCTCCTCATCAATCGATGTCAACATAAATTAAATAGCCTATGGCTATTATTTAATTTATTCTTCAATGCAAGGAAATCGAGGCTGGAACAGAATCCCAATGTTGTTATAACATCAACACAAAGAAGTTGGCCTCTTAAGGTATAAAAATTATCAAGCCATGCAGCTTCCTAGTTCTGTGATTTTTTAAAATTTTCAAAAAAAATGGTTAATTTTTAAGGGCCCACAACCCTTGTTTGGCTTGTGGACCCCATGTAAGCAGGACTATGATGTGTATAGGCCGCCCTATAACCCCAAAAAGGGTCCAAAGAAACCTTGGATCTAGGTTTTGCTATCCTCAAACATAGCACAGCCAACCACCACCCCTATGGCCAAGGCTGGTTGCAAAAGGGTTCTCATAAAGAGAGGGCATTGGGTATGAGGAGACCTTCACTCCTATAGCAAAGATAAGCACCATCTGATTAATCCTAGCCATGGCAACTCAATTTGGCTAGATAGTCCATCAAATAGATGTCAAAAGAGTCTTCCTCAATGGAGATTTGGAGGAAGAAGTATACATGTGTTGACCATAGGATTTTCATGTTACAAGGAAGGAACATCTTGTATGCCAATTGAACAAATCTCTCTATGGCCTGAAGCAAACACCCAAGCAATGGTACATTAAAACTGACAGTTCAATAGAGTTCTTCGAATTCCAATCTATACATCAAAAGCATAGTAATGATCTCATTCTACTGGTCATATATGTAGATGACATCATTATTAGAGGTAGTGAGGCATGTGTTATTGAACAAATCAAATCTAATACAAGTAAAAATTTTGACATGATTGATCTAGACCTCCTACATTACTACCTAGGTGTGTAAGTTTGGCAAACAAGTGGTAGCATTTTTATCTCACAAACCAAATATGTCAAGAGTTTGCTTGACCAATTTAGAATGGTAGATCGCAAAATCTTGTCCAAATCTATGGAGAAAAGGGTAAAGCTTTCAACCAAATTAATGAGATAGCATGCAAGCAACTAGTGGGGAGTTTAATATATCTTTCAGCCACTAGACCTAATTTGTGTTATGTTATGAGCTTCATTTCCAAATTCATGACAACACCAAAGATAGAACATCAGATTGCAAAGAAGAGGGTGTTGAGATATGTGAAAGGTACACTCAACTTTGGCATTTTATATAGCAAAAGCAAAGACCCTAGCCTATGTGGATAAACAGATTCAAATTGAGCAGGTTTTGTGGATGAAAGAAAATCTATTTTTAGATATGTTTTGAGCTTTGGCACAAGTGTAGCTCTTTCCTCAACTAAAGTAGAATATAAAGGAGCAATAAAAGGAGCATGTAAAGAAGTTTAGCTCAAAAGAATACTTCCATACATGAAGACGCCACAAACAAAGCCTACACCCTTGTTTTGTGATAATCAAGGGGTGAACAAACTTGTCTTCCATCAGCATACCAAACATGTGGAAATACATTATCACTTCATTAGACAACTTGTAGAAGATGGATCTATTTTGCTATAGTATTGCCCAACAAATGACCAAACTACAAACATTCTTACCAAGTCTTTGGGTCTAACAAATTTGTAAAATTTTGGAATAAACTTGGTGTAGTTAGCAGAATGACCATCAAAGGAGGGTGTTAAAATAATTATTGAGTTGTAATGGTCAATTAGTTATTACACATAGGCTCTAATAAATTTATTCCGACTTCATACTTTATATTTTATTTCACTTTAATATGTTCTTTTTATTTGTCCCACATTCATAACAAGGGTTGTCTCTGTTAATTTTAAGATCAGAAATGCAATTAAGCAGAAAAACACAACACAAAGAAGACAACACAGCAATTTATCCTGGGAAAACCCTTTACACAAGGGAAAAACCCAGCAGCAAAATATTCTCTTATAAATCAGAAATAGAAGTGCAGAAATGGCACTTAGAATCAGACCCTAGAAGGGCCAAATCACATACAATAGATCAGCACTTGAATATAGTGTGAATTACACAAAATATTAACTCTTCTCCTTTAAGCGAATCTTCTCCTCATGAATGCAAATCTGCTGTTGAAGGAATTCGAATTGGAATGGAATGAATTGATGATTAATGTGGAGACTCTATCTCCCTTATATACCAAACTAGGTGCTTTCCTCTAGAGCCGACCTAATAAATATAATATTTATTTTGCAATACAAAGGCCGACTTGCCTTGAATCAATTATCTTTAAGAGAAATATCTCCCGCTGCTACACAACACTAACAGTCTCTCGTACTTGTCATCCTTTATATTAAGGATCTCCTTTCTTATTTTATCAATGAATATCTTGGTTATCTTTATGTACTCGATTTTCATAATACTTCATGAGGAACTTAGAGGGGGCTTACAACTCCCTATTGACCTCAACAAAATAGTGAGGCAATAAGTTAAAACTGAAGAATCATGGAAATGGTTTCATCCATGATGCATTCTACCAATGTACATAAATTTCTATGGGTTGAAGCAATGGATATAAGCATTCACATTCTACATAAAGTGCCTTTAAAGGCATTAAATATGTCAACACCCTTGGGAATGTTGGAAAAAATGAAACCTAGCATCTCCCACCTAAGAATATTTGGAATCCATCCTTTTGTATTCATTCTCAAAAACAAAAGAAAGAAACTTGATCCAACTTCTTTCTAATGTATTTTTGTAGGATATGGAGAAAAAACAAAAGGCCTAAGATTATATGATCCATAGTTCCAGGACTCGCTTGGACTCGCCTAGACTCAGCAAGTCTTCAGGCAAGCCAGGCTCAATAAGTCTGGGAGACTAGGACCCCGAGTAATCGCCAGACTTCCCGGTTCTGGGCGAGTCCCGGGCCCAAGACTCAGTCGCGGCAGGCATAAAGTGCAAACAAAAAAAACATAAAAAGGCACTTGAACTTTAACTTTTTTTGTTTTATATTTGCCTCTTTCACTCTAAAAGGCACTTCATTTCATTTTCAAGCTAAGGAAGAAAGAAAAAAGAGAGATTTGAGACAAAAAAAAAATTGCATTGAAGGAAAACCAGCAAGGAGATTGAGCAAAAACTGGTGGTTGAATCACATTTGAGCAGGTTTGTGGGTACTCTTTGTGCATCTAGAGAAGACTACAAAGTTTCGAAAAGAGCTCTCCATTGATTTCAAGGAAGATTTAAGAAGTTTGAATTTTGAAGGTTTTTTTTGTTTTTTTAACCAAAATTTCATTTCTCTTTTACATTTCTTCTTTCTTTTTTGTATTTTGTTTTAGTGAAACAAATAAGAAAGCCTAGGCGTGTTTAATTTTTTTGTTGAACAAACCCTAGGTGTTTTTGTAAAAAAAATAGTTTTATAGTTGCAAACCCCAAGTTTTTTAATATTAGTTTAATTATAAACTTTGAATGTTAATTTTTTTCTATTTATGTGTTATTGCAGCATTTGTTCCTGTTACTCAAATTATCTTTATCACCAATGTCTCAGAGCTCTAATTAGAAAGGACCACTGTTGGAAACATACCATTATTACCCCTAGGCAAAAGAAAGGAGAGGTATCATGATAGATGGGTTCTTGTGAACCACTACTCATGAAACATGGGTCAATGAGTTTGACTCATAAAACTACACACTTGAATCCTGATAACAATATCACAATTCATTTAATCACACATGGATCCTCAAACTAATGAGGCAATTCACATGGAAAAATGAGTTGGCTCATCCTAGGATAATCCGGTTTGCTACCAATTTCATCACATTACAATCCTTGTTGTAGCAAGCGAACTTTGAGGTGCATGTTAGTCAATGAGGAGTGGACTTCCTCATCATATGCTAAGACCAATGCAAGGGAAGATGTGTCAAATTGGATTTTTGATGAGTAGGGATTTTAGGTACCTACTGTGGAGATCGTAAAGGTAAATGTAGTTAGTAATTAGTTTATTAATTCTACATTATATTTTCATTCTTATTTTTATTTTATTTGCTTAATTTGTTGACTCTTACTTATGCTAATGTTTTACAATAATTGCAGTTCACAGAGCCTTTAGTGGTTCTCCTACGAGTTGTTGACGGGGAGAAGCCCGCAATAGGCTACATATATGAGGGCATGGATAAGGCCAGAGAGGCCATTGTTAATGATATCATGCAGCGTCAGGAGTATTATTCCAACGATATCATCATTTGAAATAAAATTAAATAATAGCTTAATGCTATTTAATTTATATGAGATGTTTATCTTGAAGAGGCACGTATATTTATAAGGTGCTAATTATATGTTAAGCCTACATTATGAAGAGGCACGGTTTTGTTTTTTTCTTATGAAGCCGACCCACTTCCTTTGGACGCGATTCTTCTTGGAGGCCGACCTTGAGATTAAATGAAAGGATGCGTCTCTCTCTCCCTCTCTTGTATATATATTCATTAAGTTCGTTCCATTCACTCATTCAATTCAATTTGATCATTGTCTTATATCAAGTGCGAATCCATTAGAAGGAGTAGTGTGAAGTTATCATATGTAAAGTGGGATCATTGTTGAAGTTCTCAGTTCTGAAATAGCAGATTGATATAATAGAATCTGTGATTCTATCATTCATTGATACTTATTCTGGCCTCTCTCATTGGCCTAAATTGTACAAGTGTTCTCTTCAAGATTTATATATATAAGAGATATATTGGTGCTGGGTTTTTCTCCCTCAAGAGGAGGGTTTTCCCAAGGTATCTGCTGTGTTGTTGTGTCTGATTTGAATTAATTTCTGTGCATACAATCTGATCATTAAAATTTAACATGGTATCAGAGCGGGTTTGAGAAGATCGTGATCAGATTTACAGCGATACTCTTTTCTCTTCATCTTAATTCTTTGTCTATCTCTACATCAATCAAGATGGTGAACGGATTGAAGATCGAAGATAGACTTGAGGGAGCGTCAAACTACACTTCATGGAGATTTAGAATCATGCTCACAGAAAGGCTCGTCAGCTTTCTGTTAACACCGCCTGGACTAACATTGCTTCTCTCCAGTTGCTCTTACTTCAGCCATCCTGCAAAAAATAATCAGCCATCAGCAAATTAACTTAGAAAATAAATAAAATATCATGCAGGGGCTGCCAGTCGACTTTTTAAAATTTGAGAAGTTGCAACATTCTACTACATTTGCAAACCTCAACTTCTCCTCCAGCAAATTCAAACTTTCAACACTTAGAAAGTTTCAGCAAGTAAGCTTCAACAACTTCGACTTCACACTCTCAGCAACTTCAAAAAGACTTAGCAAATTTCTAAGTTGGCTGCAACAACTTCAATACTTGAGAAAATCGTCCAACTTCACTTCAGACTGGACTCTTTTAAATTCACACTTCTTCAATATTCAGCCACAAACTTAGATTTTTAAACTTCAGCTTCAGCCACTTCTTCTACTTCAAGTCGCACTTCTTCAACACTCAACTCAGTCACTCACTGCAACTTCAATCTCAGAGCAAATTCGAATGCCTTCAGCTGGTGAAGAAGAATGAATAAACTCTCAATTCTTATAGCCAAATCGAATTCTAGAAGGAGGCCAATTTTAGCTAACTCATTAAATTTCCACTACTTCCAGCAGGAATTCGAATTTCCCTCCTTTGCCAATTTCAACACTTGTCACCTGACGCCTGGAATCTTGACCTTCTAGAACTTCAACTTGACTGGCGTATTTTTAATTTACTTTCGAAAATATTTACTTTAGATTCACTTTTTAACAAATTTCATTCACCAGCCGAAGCTCTATTATTCAACCTTTTAATTTTATTCACCTCTGACGCTCTGGAAGATTCATTCTGCGAAGAATTCAATCAAAATCTCCTAGGCAAACAACTTCAAATTCATCGTCTGGAAATTTTTTATCTTGAAGACACATTTTATTCACTTGCCTTAGAAAATTTTAAATTTCTTTAGGCAAATTCATTATTTCGAGTGACGATCAAATTCTCTGTCTCAAAAGCTTTGGCGAAGTGCAGAATACTTTGAAATCCACTCCTTGTCGACAATCTTCAATACCCAGAAGAAAATTTTTCTTCAGAACGCATCAAATTCATGGGTATACAACGAACGGGTTCATTTAATTTTCTTGAATTTTGAACCTTAGAAAAATAATTTTTAACAAATTTAATCCGGTTCTTCATTCCTGTGAGTACTTTGTTGCTCTGACTTGAAAATTCTTTATCAACCCTGTGAAGCTGGCATCTTTTGACTTCACGCAAAATTTATTCATGTCTTAGGAAATTTCATCACTCCAAGTCTAGGCGTATTTTTCCTAAGGAAGAAAATTTTGTGCCTTAGAAAAATTTAAAATCACTTAGCACATTTTGCACTTTTGCCTTAGAAAATTTCATTCAACTTCAATCATTTTGCTAGTGGTGAAGAAAAAAAATCTTTCAACTCACTTAGAAAAAAAAAAATTCATTGCCTTGGGCGCATTTTACATTTCATGAGGGATATATTTCCTTTTAAAATTCCAACGCCTAGCATATTTATCTCCTCCTTATGCACCTAGGGCGCATTTGACACCTTGAGGAGGATATCTTATTTCCACGCCTTAGCAACTTTCCTCTACCAAATTCAAGATGGGCGCATTTTTGATGTCATGAAGGACTTGACTTTTCAACGCCCTTTGTATATTTCTATCCATCAACTTCACCTTTAGCACGTCCTAGATTCCTTTTGCATGGGAGCATTTGACATGTTCAAGAGG